>JADRCO010003267.1:0-10565 GCA_021464525.1 Rhizophagus sp. LPA8_4_AMF
TTATCCATTTTTGGATATGATCGGCAAAGTTATTTGTTCATATGTAAAGTCAAAACCTATGTTCAAAATCCACTTTTATTCCCTAAATAAACTTGCAGAGCAGGTTAAAATACACCTACTATATATTTTGAAAAATAGTATTTTATGGCAAAAATTTTTTACTTGAAAAAAATTATTTTTACGAAGTCACGTGATTACTTCACTTTATCCAACCTCCTTTTTTGAAAATTAGTGTACCGTATAGCACTGACTAAGAAACCCCCCTTTCGGCGTACCTCCCATATAAAATACCTATCTTGATATACCAAGAATGTGATATATAAATCTATTTTATTTCCTAAAAATTAGAATATTTAACCAATATTATAAATCAAATTTAAAATTTTCATATATTAAATTTGTCTTGTACTGACAGGATGAACGTACACACCCAGGTATAATTCAATTTTTAAATCGCTAAAATTGATATAGACCTGGGGTATTTTAGGCAGTGCTATATGGTAATATTTTTGAGTTACGTGACTCTTAATGCTGACTGGCACTATAACTTGGCCAGAATTACTGCATTTGACTGCGTCTGAATTTCAGACACTTTTTTGAAAATAAATAGGGAGGAGTCATAAATTTTGCAAATAGCTGTAATAGCACAACAAGTTCAAGAAATTCTTGCTGAGTAGTTTTTTAATTCAAATACTCCTAAATGAAGATCTTTTATATCATGTATTTTTTTGAAATGCAACTAATTTTACATGTCGTGATGGAGAATATTATGATCTTCATATTAATCAATTTTGATCTCAACCTGATGGTAGTTTAATTTTTCATCATTATCGTAGTAAAAACAATTAGCGTGGAATTGAAGGGGGTGATGCACAAGATATTTACCTTCCTTTAAATTCAGAAGCAATTACTGATATTAATAAATATCTTTCAAAACATCCTAGTAGTGCTCTTGAAAATTTTTACTTACAGGTTAATCCACTTTGACATGAAAGTGGTATTTGATATAAAAAAACACATTGTGGTGTCAATAGAGTAGGGAATTTTATGAAAGATATCAGAAAATCTGTTAAAGTAAATCTTTCACCTAGTTTTTTGATAAATCATTCTGGTCACAAAACTGTTGCTCAGATTCTTCAGAATGCTAATATGTCAGAACTATTTCTTAAAATAGGGATTGGAATCAATTTTACCAAAATCAAATTAATCAAAAATCAAATTGAATTGATTAGAATCGATAATTGAATCTAAAATTGAATCTAAAAAAAATAAGTTTTTTTATAATTATAATTTAGTGAAATAATCACATTATTTTTATGATTACGTCTTGGTAAAAAAATTTATCAAATTATGAAAAAAATTGATCAAATTAAAAATATTTGCATATAATCATTTTAAACTAATTCTGGCTAAAGATATAATGCCAGTCAAAGTTGTGATTCAGTAAAATTTACCAGATGATTGTTATAAAAAATTCCTTTTTTGGAATTTTATGTAACTTTAAGCAACTCCTTTTCCAATTTTATTAGAAAACAAAATTTCTATTTTTGGAAATTTGTATACTATCAGTCTGTCACGTGACAATATGAGATTCGATTAATCAAAAATTGAATCAAATTTTAAAATTCAATTTTTGATTAAATTGATTCCAATCTTTACTTTAAAATGAGATTTCTGTGAAAAATAAATGGATAGAGGATTATTTGCACCATATATTAAAGATTTACCAGAAATCATTAGACTAAAATTACAAAATTATGGATCAAAAAAAATTACGCTCACAAAGTTGGCCTAAATGTCTAGCATCCTTAACAGAATCCCAAATAATACTAATATAGGAAATATTCATATTTGCTTAGTTATCATATAAAAATTCTCAAAAATTTGCTTATTTCAGGAGTATTTTCAAAATTTCTTATCCTATATACCCCTGTTTTTAAGTAATCCAGTGATTGGAATTTAATCATTGAAATTGTTTTCATGAGATGAATCTAATGATATAAATTTTATTTTTCTAGGATCAATATTGATAAAATTAAATTTTTTGTATACAGGATGTTACTTATATTAGTATTATTTGGGGTCTTTCCTTAATATATATTGCCTATTTCTTATGTTTCAGATAATGGAACTCAAAATAAATAATATTGCATGTAATTATAAAACAAAAATAAATGATCAGATTAAATATAACCTTATTGTTCTACAAAAGCAAATGTTTAAATATGATAAAAAAACCTTTGACCAATTTATGCAAAATCTGATTAAAGAATATGAAAAATAAATTAAAACAAATAGTCAACTGCATTATGAAATTAATAATATAAAGATGTAGGTGCAAGGGATGGAAAAAACCCTTACTTTCATGAAAAAAACATTTTTTTAAGAATATTATTGATGTTTTTTTCCAGAAATTAGGGTTTGGTAAATTTTTTACATCTGAAGATTTCTTGCTCTGCACCCTTTTTTTTGGGCTTCTTTACTTGCTAGCTAAGCTTTTATACATGCTTTAAAACATCTGTTATCTGTATTTTGTAGATTAATTATTCCTAATTGAGACTTGATCTATACTTTTGGTAAAGCAAAATGTGAACTGCCTCAGAGTAGCTGGTACATACTTATTTTAAGAAGATCTTTTTCCATATTTATAAGTTCAACCCAAATGTTGATTACATTCCATTTTGTCAATCTTATTTAAAATCTTATTATATTGACGTAAAACTGTTTAGTCTATTCGATCTTGGTGAATAAAATCCAAAATTTTATTTGGGAACATTATATCTTGATTATAAAATCTTTCCACTATTACAAATTGATACATATGAACAATATAAATTATTTTTATTTTAATACTTTCTAATCAAGCTAATTTTCTTATATAAACTTCACTATTTGGTTTTCAACATTCTTGAATATGACTAATAGATTTTCTTAATAAGAATAAGTTTTTAGAATAATTGCAAGATGATCTACACATAAATCTTGGTCAAAAATCCTTCTAGTTTTTACTAATCTTTTCAAATCAGAATTTTTTATTCTTTAAAATATTATTTTAGAGTTTTTAGGTTTGGACTCATTATTGAATTTGGATTTAGAATCTGTTATTTTTCCTTTATCTCCTTCATCAATGATTTCATAGTCACTTTTCCCTCCTCCTCTGACTCTTCTGGTATTGGTGACTCAAAAGGTTTAGATAACTCAGGTAGTATTAGCTGTTAAGTCTTTCTAACTTGGTAGGAGTTTTTCAAATAAACTTCTTAATGTGCTAATAACACTACCTAGAATTCTACTTATATTTCAGACATTTATTCAAAAAAGAAACTATGGCATAATTTTATCATTGCTCTTATATTCTTCAAAGTGGTGCAGTTTGCAATGAAGGTTACTACCATTCAGAAGGGTATAAAGTTCATTGAAAATCCCCTAAACAGATTCTATGTATAGCAAACCTTTTTTGCATATAGTGCTTGTAAAAAACTTGCAGGTAAGTATCATTTTAAAGACTTTTATCAGCATCAAAAGCTTGCAAAAATTCAGGCTAGTGATGGGAAATATTCTAAGATGGCTTTCAGGTAATTTCCATATAGTTCCACTATAAGTTTTGAGAATGATCTGGAATTGGTCTGAAAATAGTCTGGGGATTGTCTGGAAATGGTCCCAAAACCTATTATATATATATGCATTTATATTTAATATTGAATTTGTGAGTTAGGAAACTATGAGCAATTTTATATACTTTCAAATATGCCTCATATATATAATAACATATACTAGAAAAGAGTAGAAATAGGTCAAAAAAATATATAATAGCATCCACCCTAAGGACTTCTGCTAATATATATTTTTTTCTCCTAGGGGTATCTACATTCGCATATAGCTTATGCTTCTACCTCCTTACAGCTACCTATATATTGTATACTAGATGGGAGGCTTTGTACGCTATTATTTTAGGACTCAGTGATCTGTTTTCTATGACCTTAGGCTTGTTTGATAGCCTTGATTAGAACTATATGCATACCAATATGTGTACAAATTAGATCAATAGATCTGAAATTATTAGCGTTCAAAGTTTGGGTATAAAAATTTATATATGGGCAGACCTATAGCAAAAGGTGGGGCTCAGACAATCACGTGATTTTGAAAAAATCGCACTTTAATATTATTGGTTAATTTAATAAATTATAATTTATTCCATCATTTTTAAAGATTTTAAAAATCAGTTTTTTGCAAACTAAGGTAAAATTTTGCAAGGAATTCATTAAAAGCATTAGTTTTTTTCTAAAACATTTATATTATTTGTTAAATGCAATAATAGAAAAATACAAAATTTGCAAATTTTTAAATAAAAAATTTTTTTATTAATATATTATAAACAAAATTTTTTTTTTTCTGAAAGGTTAAATAAAGTAATATAAAATTAAAATAAAATCTCAAAAAAAAATTTTTGGTCAAGCCCTCCCCTTTTGCTATAAGTCTGCCTATATTTACCTTCATATATTATACATGCATGATATTAATATAGATTGCGCCTTTTTTGCAAGTAACTGGAGGAAAAAAGCATTCTAGTTTTTATTAATGGCTTGCATATTTTTGCAATGTCATTCTGAAAGCTATTTAGTAATCAAGTAGTATGTTAGCTGGCACGAGCCACCACGTGCTTTATTTCTTATACCACTTTGTTTTTAGTTGAGTATGCTATTGGAAGGCAACTTGCAAACCAGAATTTGAGAACTATATGTGAAATTTTTGTTATCCAAGTTGAATTCCAAAAGGGTTTCAAATAGGAATGTATCAAAGTAGAAAAATTTTTTTTACTACTTGGTAGCAAATGATTTCAGAATGAATGCTAGTTAAGAAAGCAAATAGTGATCTTAGGCTTTCAAGTATTATTTCATTATGAACTCACTATATGAAATTTTTGTGATACCCAGGACAACCTCTTGGGTACATTCAGAATACTTTGTACCAAACCCCCATTTTGTTTCTACTGATGTAGCTGTTATTTGTGTTGTTATCAATTTTGCATTTTCATCAGGAGCCAGGAGGTGTTGGTGTTTCTATACCTTCTTGCGTAATTATAATTTCTTTCAGCTGTCCGCCATTCCTTTTGGTACTTCTGCTGACATCTTTAGTGGCATTTCAGGAGGTAACTTAGGCGGTTCCTTAAGAAGTCCTTTGGTAGTTCTTTAGGAGGTAACCTTGGTGGTTCTTTAGAAGGCATTTTTGACAGTTTTTAGGAGGCATCTTGGGAGGCAACTTTGGTGGTTCTTTTAGGAAAGACCTTCAGCAGTTCTGACTCTTTGGTGGTTCTTTAGGCAACAACTTTGGCGGCAGCAGGGTTGGTATCGGTGATGATAGTTAGTAATGATTTCGTTAACACATTAGGTGGTATTGTTGGTATCTTTGAAGTTATCATCACTTCACGAGTATCTACTATCTTACTTACACCTGTATTTGCACAAACTGGGTTTCTGCCATCAATGCATCTATCATATTCATTAAAATATAATGGACCACTTACATATTTTTCAAGACCCATACAACAATTTCTATCTTAACAGCTCTACAAGAACCGGGTGATGATTCTTGTCATTTTAAAGGGCCATAAGTTAATCAGGAATGGAAATTAATTTTAATAATATAAGTGCAAAGGTGCATTTATTTTTAGCATACTGACTGCAAATAAGATGATACTGAAATTTTTTATGTGTAAAGTCAAATTATTTTTTTTAAAAAAAGGTTTTTATGAATTTATATAACTTTATAAGAAATTATTTTTTCATTGTAATCCAAAAATAAATTTGTAAATACAGCACAAATGAAGTAAGTTTAAAAAAAATTATATTAAGCATTGACTATACTTGAAGTACGTGATCTTATTGTTAAGAATCTATAGCTATTTTTCCGCACACCATCGTAAAGTAGTACGATACTATATAGTCATGTGATCATCAGGTGCTGGTCCATTTTCCCCAGCATCACCATAAAAAAATCACTATCACGTGACTCATAGTAAATTATCCTTCACATCCATCACACCCCTCCGCATTTTCATTATTTATACTTATCTGAGGGACTTGGTTTTTTTCGAGTAAGTAAAAATTTATTCATCACGCTCTTATTCGTCACTGTCAGCTACTGTCAGCCACTGATAACTTTCACATGTTAGTGCATAACGCCGTAATGCGGGCCAAAAAGTCACGTAATAGTGATTTTTTTATGGTGATGCTGGGGTAGTTGTGCTGGTCCGGAATTGATCGATGGTATGGTATTATGAAGGTTAAACATGTTTAACATGATTGACATATCGAATACATTTAATATATTCGTTAAATATATAAAATATATTACATTTATTAGATATATAACATTTATAACATTTATTAAATATATGTAATTTGTTAAACTAATTGAATATGTTTATATGTTAAATTTATTAAATATAGGTAATATTGATTACATGTAATATTTTATTATAAATATGAGTCGAGTAGTAATGTTTTTTCCAGATAATAGACAACGATATAAAATAAAGTTTTATTTTAAAGTAATAAGATTGTTTCATTATTGTTTAGTGTATAGATTATTTGTGTGAAATCCTTTATTCGTGTTGGAAGTATATGCCGACGTTGCCGACGTACAGTGCTATACTACACGTCTGATTGGATATTTTTCGTTATATCATTTATTTTTGTTTACCTTCTAAAATATAACCCTTCTGCTTACATAATAAAGTAATTGCTTATCATTCTAAGCGTTAAAGAACTGATCTAACGATATAAATTCGTAAATGAGTGTAAAATTTTGGTAAATCTTACAATTTACTTTTATAAAACATGCCTACAGCAAACCAGTTTAAAGCCAGTGTTCGACCATTTAAGGGATTAGTATGATGTGTGCAAGAATTATGGTGCTAACATCATTGCATTGAATTAAAATTTATAATGATATAAATATATATATATATAAACCAGATTTTTTTTTTTAATTCGAGATTATAAATTATTAAATTGTTAAAAACCAAAAATGAATTATTTGGTAAATTAGAAACTGTTTCTTCTTTCTTATACTTGAATCTGACTGCTCACATTCAAAAATAAATGTAATAGTTAACCTTCTAATCCTAAACCCTAATCCCCTTTATCTTTCTTTAAAAAATTTAAGGGCAGGTTACGTGTTATCATAAATTTCATCCAGTCACTAAAATGAAGAAAAATTAAAGATTAACTGTTCAAAAGCTGTATTTCTTTGATATCTAGAAAGAAAAGAATCTTAATGTGAAGGCTATGAAGATTTAAAGGTTGGCCAACAGTTCAAGATGGTAGAACAAGAGAAGATAGAAAAAGGTTCAAAAATTTTTTCGTTCTACAACAATTCGACAATTCTTAATTACGGATAAATTTCTTTTTACTGAGCGAATGAGTTTACCTAAAAAAAAAAAATTTTTTCTGCTATTAATTGTAATGTAGAAATTTACTCGTACTATTTATTGCACTATTACGCAAATGTTACCTGCTTTCTTTAAAAAAATCCATGTAAAAATAATGGAATATGCGGATGTGCGAATGAATTATTTGAAACGAATTTTTCCAAATGATCGATTTTTTTGGTAAGAGTTTTTAATGGCGAACCAAATTTAGGACATCATTGCGAAATATAATCTTGTGTAACAATTATTATTCAAAACAAAAAAAAAAACTAACAAAAGGACATACACAATATAATACATAAAACAATTTATATGTAGTACAAATATTACAATACAGTATATTAATATATATACTACAGGTATTGTTTCAGAAAAATTATGATACATCTTCCGGATCTCAAACGCATCATCCTTCTAAAATTTATGTAACAGGGTAAGGTGCGTTATGTAATGCAAAAAAATTGTAAACCTTAATCTAATTATTCATATTATATGTTAAGAAACTGGTAAGATTTTCTTGGCTAAAAAATGATTTCGGATTACTTCTCCGGAATAACTCTTCTTTCCTATTTTTGAGCAATTATTGTTTCTTTCTATTTTCCTTTCATTGAATCATCTTTACGTACAATAAAAATAATTCTTCACCTTACATAATAGTTTTCCGAAATTTTTTCGGTACTATACATTATCTTTAAATCGATGATGATCTTTTAATAATACCAAATACTTATAATCATTTAGATAAATTAGCCAAAATTCCGAAAATGATCATTCATTTACGAAATTACCTTTAAACCCTTCATTCAAACTCCAAAAAAGGACGCCTTTTAGGCTTATATGTACCGTGCTGTATATATGTGTGGTTCAAATGAAATAGCATAAGGGACGTATTAAAAACAAAAAAAAAAAATATTTTTTAAAGATCGATCACAAAATCTAAAATTAACTATTTTTAAGCAAAAAAACGTTCAATAAATCTCGTTAGATTATTACCATTACGTACACAATATAATCATCATTATATACGTTCAAAAATTTTTATGTGTAAAGAACATCTTTGGAATAATGATTCTTGTTGTTTCATAAAAATAATCTAACGATTAGTAGTGGATGATTATTATTATATAGGTCATCGCTTAAAATTCGATTATTTAAAAAAAAGTAACCGAAAATCGTAATTTGTAATACGGTCGCGCAGATGCTTGCGTGGAATCTTGTGTAAATTATAAAATGAACATTTTTTTTTTTTCAAATAATCAAATGAAATCATTTAATAAATCTCATTTTTAGTAAAAATCCTTATCAGACTTTTAACCTTATTTGAGGTATCATTCTCAATGTTTTTTTATGTGGAATGATTCTATTTATATTGTGTAACAAACATTTTGGATTTCGGAAAAAAAGATACTAATGATCACCATGAATAAATAAATTAGGTTTTCGTATACAGCAAAACAATATTAAATGCAGTATTTCTAGTTGTGTTCATTTTAATTGTGAATCTGGTCATATCTTCTTTTTACGCTTACCGCAACACTGCAAACAATATGAATAATATAATGATAATTCACATGCTAATTTCCGTACGAGAGAGTAAAAGATTGAAAGACACCTCTAATAAATTAAATTAATTTGTCATTTCTAATAGGAAAATAATAAAGCAAAAATCCGATAAGATATGCTATGGTAGCATTCATGAAAAAAAAGTCCGATAAGAAACTGATGAGATTTGATCAATTTCCGGATTCTTTACTCCATAAAAAAAAAAATAAAAATGATCAGACGGTCTGACTTTATTTAAACTTACCATTTGTAGTCGTCCGCGATTAAATGTTACATACTTATTTCCTCTCTTTCCGACTTCCTTCACAGTTTTCCTTTTTTTGTCTAGTAATCATTTACTTCAATATCTTTGTTATGTCTCACGAAAATAATTTTTCTATAACATGTGGGAGATCCGTTGCCAATTTCGTAACCTGCCAAAACCTAACATTCATTTGCAAGAACATTTTCATTAAATCCTTTTGAAGAATTGGGCGTATTATTACAACGTTGCCAATTTCCAAAAAAAAAAATCTTTTTTTTCTAACATATTAAGAGCGTCGAAAACAGAATTAAAAAAAATCGGTTATCTTAATAATAGTAACTGAATAAATATTTTTATCAAATAATAAAATATTAATATGAATTAAAAGAATAATTATAGTTCAATCTTATATACATATTACATATATTTACAAACTTTCTTGTGCCATTATTTTTTTTTTGTATTCTTGTGAACAAAATTTTCAGTGACCGGACTTAAAATTAGTAAAACAAAAAACCAGCGCACCCTTCAAAAGTTATAATTAGATTTTACATTTTGTTCGTTAGTCTGTTTTTAAATATCTCTTCCAACGAATATCTCGATGCGGTTACACGATATTATATACTGTATCTTTCATTCTTTCATTATTCATGAACTATATAAATAGGCCCTATAAACGCCTTAATTTTAAAAAAATATCACCGAAAAAAAAACAATCAATAAACATGTTATATAAACACATTTTATTATTAATATTTATAAACTTCAATTTTTTTTTACTAGTTTACGGTAATAGTAAACCAGAATGCACCAAATGTCTTGGTAAATGTTGTAATAGTAATTTTGATGATTTAAAATCATGTAAAAACATATGTAGAACAGACCATTGTGATGGTATAGGCATTGTTATTGAAGATTATAAATGCACAAAACCGTCAATGGAAGTTTGTCACAATTGTCTTAATAAATGTTGTGAAGATACTGAACGACCTAAAGATTTTTATCATTGTGCTAATACTTGCATATTTAAAGATTGCAAGAATTTAGGATTTACTTATGAATGTAAGAAAATAAAAATAGTAATAGTTTCAACACCACCAACTTGTACTGAATGTATTACGAAATGTTGTCATGGAAATCCTCATAAATTTGGTGATTGTAGTACTACTTGCAGCAAATTAGAAAAGTGCAAGAATATAGACTTTAACCATGAAATCTATAAAGAAAAATGTAAATCAACCGAGGGAGAAAAATCCGGCGAGGAAGTCAAGCCAGGCGAGGAAGTCAAGCCAGGCGAGGAAGTCAAGCCAGGCGAGGAAGTCAAGCCAG
>JADRCO010003268.1:0-10563 GCA_021464525.1 Rhizophagus sp. LPA8_4_AMF
ACAAGGAAAAAATTTTAAAATATCGTATATATAATTTTCACGTGTTATATGCGACGTGTCACGTGTTTTATTTATTTTGCTATTTGCCGCCAACCCGCCAACCCGCGAACCCGGCAAGTTCGCGGCAGCAAAATTGCCGAGTGTTTCGCATATTTTGAATTTTGCTGTAACCGATTATGTAAAATATTTCTCTTTAAGGCCATTCCAACTTGATTCTTCGTTTAACATACCCCCCTCAGTTTTCAGAAAAATGGGAAATAATACATATAATTTAGGCCGGAATTATGAAATTTGACTAGAATTAAAAATAAAAATTACAATCACATGACATGTATATTGTTACTTTTAACTCTGGCCGAAATTATGTTAATTCTGGTCATGTTTTTTGTCCCCCAGATTGTGATCCCCCTATGTTATGTTAAACAAAGAATTGGCTTGGAGCGTCTTAAATCCTCAAAAAAAGGGTTATCACATTATATTTATTTTTATATCGAACGTCCTCTAGTATATTATCGTTAAATTACTTATGCGATAATAAAATTATTCATTAAATAGTAATTAACATGAATCATGATAGTTTTTTTTATTTAATCTGATTATTATAAATTTAATATAACAGCTCCGAGTAAAAATTTTTTCTCAATTTAATTAAAATGAATAATAATTTTAATATAATTTTACCAGATCAGATTTTATCCCTCTTATTCTCATGATTATTTTTTTATTTTTTATTTTTTAACTTAATAGTCTGAAACCTTTTAAATAAATGAGATGAATTAATGATTGATTGTTGTTTGTTAGATCAAACTCGTATTACTTTAATTAAACTAATTTTGATCCACTAATCTTTTAAGGTATCTATTAAAGAGATCATTTCAAATGCATAAACATATATGTAAATTCCGTTTCAGCTCCCATATTACGCGGTTTAGGGCTTCATTTTTACGTTTATTTTGAGAACAATTTTTGTTATAAATAATGTTATAATCATCGTTATATGTCATACGGTCAGGATTAAAAATTTTAATAATAAACGATTATTTAAAATTTATTTATTTTTTACTTAAATCTCTCTCTCATTTAGTATAAATAAACGATGCAAGTTTGTATTATTATTAAATAACAAATATATTTCTTTATTTCGATCTTTGTCATAGGCATTCGGATATCTGCATGTACTTTACTCAATGTTTAACAAAATACTTACGTCCTTTTTTTCTGAAAAAATTGGGAGGAGGCATAATTTAAACAAACACATTAAATAAACGTACATGTTATAAATAAAAGAAATTATTTTTTTATTTTATTCATTTCTTTTTTTCTTAACAAATTACATTCACGCTTTTTTAATTTGCATGATGTGGATCAAGATACCATAACAAATCCGTTAAATTTGTTTCCAAAAGTTTCTTGCATCCCCCAGTCCATTCTAGTGAATTTTATCGTAAAATTTGTAATATGTCATTAAATAAAAGACCTCGTCTTGTTGATTTGTGCGTTACTGGATTATTAACATGTTTGACTATTTATCATTAATATTGACAAAGGATTAACGGATTAACACGTGATATATTTAGCTATGAATTAGGTTCAATATCTCCAAAATACTTATTTAACTGGCATGGTTCAAAACTTTTACAAAATGATAAATTTATGCCTAAATTCATGTCAAGTTTTTATAATATTAGTCAATGTTTCATTATATAAATTGTACAGATATTTCTCGTCATTAACTATATAACTCGTATTTCACTCAGCAACCTTATAATTTTTTATTTATTGTACAATAAAATACATGATGGCGAAAATAAAGTTAAAGTAAACTACGAAAAAAAAAGTTATAGTTCGGATCATATCAGATTCATGTAGCACATGGTACATTTGTGCAAGGCGCGTGCCTAATACTATAATAACCTTAACCCTGTATGTATATTTCTGAGTCCTACTATAATATGCACAGTCACATGGCGTATATTCAATAGGAACGGTCTTACAATTTAAGATAGGTCTTTATTTTAAAATGAGTTCTTTATATATTACAATATATGTAATTTTTGTATTATCACGGTTTATTTTATCACTTTAATTACCCATTTGGTGAAAAATTTAATAAAAGATCAAAAAATTCAGATAATTTATTTTTTCAAAAAAAAATTTACAAACTATAAATTCCTAATATTATATGTGATAATCAATACTTTAGTTATGCTACATCTTCTGATAATCCATTATCAATATGTTTTAATTTTAGTTGTTCACAAATATCATTACATCTATGATTTGCCAAGAACAACTGATTGATTCCCTCTTTACCAAAATTTGTTCTTCCAAATCTTAAAGAATCAATACAATGTATTGCTGGATCAGTTAATAAGAACTCATTAGTAAGTTCAATTCCTTGAAGATCACAAACCACTAAGTATCCTTTGGTGTATTCATACGTGAAATGGACAAAAGCTTCAAGAATAGGCCGAAGTTCTGTAATTACACCAGTATTTGCATTAAAACGTTTATATTCTATATTATGAAGTTTTGGTTCAATAGTATAATATCGAGTACTAAAGTCAACAGTTACACAACGTAAAAGTTTTACATTGAGAAATTTTACTTTGGGAAGATTTTTTCGTTCTGCAATCAAATTAAATTCTGTTGAGAGAAAAGATGCAATTGTAGAGATTTCTATCGCCTCAATATACTTTTCAAAAGAATCATTTCGTCCAACGTGAAGGTATTCTTTTATCACCATTTTTTTTGCTGGACATCTTTCAATATCAAGAGCAAAGTAAGCATATTTTTCAGCACCTGCAGAAAATGGTTGTGAAGCAATCTTAAAGGAGAAATTTCTAGAAAAGAGATTCGATTTGCTGAAATAATTTGAGTCTTTAAGTTCGTCCAAAGTATCAAGAATAGGAAACCACATAACTATTCCTTCTTGTAACGGAAGAATAATCCAATCAGGCTCATTCGGATTCATATCAAGTTTTTTTCGTTGTAAAGAATGTATACCCTTGGAGTCGCTTCCAATAGTACTGGTCATTGAAACAGCATAAGTAATAGATGTTGAGGTAGCTTTAATAAATTTTTCAATTAATTTAGTTGGATCTCCTCCTATAAGATCAAATACTGGAAATTCACCAATTATACCACGAAATATTTGAAGCATTTTATCGGTAGTATCTGTAATTTTTCCAAAAAAGTAAAGGATATTTTTTGATTGCATCTTTTCTAGGACATTTTCTGCGGTTAGACCATATGGATCACCTTTTGGATAATTATCTTTCAAATCTGTAAAATTTTTACCATGCGGTGGATTATCACCAATATGAAGAAGAACACGAGTATCATTTTTCCAATTCATTTTGGTTATTGCTGCATCAAGACCTCCGAGAACATCCTCTGGAGCATCATAACCACCGTAATGAAAAACCTTTTGCATATATGTTGTAAATTGCTCATATTGGTCGGTAAAATCAAAATATTGTAGACGACTATCTCCATCATCATGATCTCGATAACCACAAAAACCGACCCGAAGTTCAATGCTTGGATTTGTATGTTTAATGTAGTTTGTCACCTGTAAGATACAATCTCTAGCAGCAGCAATATAAGGCTCCATAGAATCAGTGCAGTCTAAAACAAAGCAAAGATCAACTTTCATTGAAAGTTTGATGTTATTGAGCGTTTTGGATATAGCCTTTTCTCGCAAAAATGTAACTTTAGTCTTTAATTCATTTTCTGTATTAGAAGTTATTGTTATATCAGAAGACAGAGTATCTGCCTCATCAGCATAACGTTTCAAACGTTCTTCAGTGAGATTTAATTTTTTTAAATCAGATGCGAGTGAAGAGGGGATAGAGGTAGATATCGTATTAGAATCTTTAACCTTTATGTTTATTGGCTTTTCTTCAAAAGAAAAAGTATTTATCTCATCAGCACATAATTTCAGACGTTCTTCAGTGAGGTTTAGTTTCTCGGTATCATTAGAAGGTGAAGGGGTAATGGAAGTGGTAGTTATAGTATCAGCACTTTTGGCTTTCGCCCTTTTTTTTGATTTTTTTTTCAGACAGAACCACTTTAACATTTTCTTGAATATCAATAAAAAATAATAAAAATTATTTTTAAAAAAAAAATATATAAACGAAAAATTTCCAGGATTAATATTTGGAAAAATTCAATAATTCCAAATTAGTTAAAATGAATTTCCGAGTTTAAATTTAATAAGTCCAAATCAATGCAGATAAAAAGAGATTGGCGCATGTACAATGATTAATGACAATGACATATATGTATATCTGAATGGCTAAATGACTCCATATATATATAAATGGCGTTTTTCCGGACTTTGTCCTCAATATCCTCCATAGTTAAATTTTTATATATTTATTTAATTTATATATTATTATACGGCCCTATAGGAACATCATGTACTTGCTGTACCAATATTTTGCACATCATTATTTTTTAATTTTTTTTTTTATAACACTGTAGGGTCAATCCCCGCAGTATTACCTGCTAATCTTACGACTATGTCACCAGGATTGTTAATTCAAAATAAATTTGTCAATAATATTCCGAGTTCTCAAAGTTAATAAAATACATTAAAATTGTAAAAAGAATAAAATTAATGTTTTCAAGAAAGAAAGTAAGTTAATCTTTGTTGACATTCATATATGACCCCATTGTAGTATCGGCATATCATCCCATTGGTACCATTCCCATTATGCGATGATTGACATCATCTTAAATTATTACCCATCAATACCCTAAGTGGTAACAAAGTGGTAGTTTAACGTTGTTAACACTATAAAATTACACTTAAATAATTATACACAAAATAATTATAATATCATATTGCGCCTAACAAATTTATTTTTATTTATTTATTTATTTTATGTCACATAGGAGGAGTACAAAAGATATAATTATACAATTCAATAAAGAAATTACGCCTAACAAATAATACTGCGTACTATGTAAGGATGGTCAAACCTGCATCACGTGACATTAAACAAAAAATAATGTAAAAAAATATAACTTTAAAAAAAAGTACAGTAAGAGTACAATAAGTGTATTTTTGCCTGTTCTGCAAGTTTACTTAAATTGTCAGATGGTTTTGAATGGCATTTTATCAAATCTTTTTTTTTTCTTATTTTTTTTTCGTTAAAATTTAATTCCGGTCAACATTAAGTGATCGGTGATCGGTGCAAAATTTACCTTTTTGGAACCCATGTTTGAATAACTGTGTACAAATAGTACAAATAAAAATTGGCTAATTTTTAGGTGTATTTTAAAAATTTTAAAGTGTATTTTGAATATATTTTAAAATTTTGAGTATATTTGTAGTATATTTTTAAAGAAATTATTTTCCATAGCCAAGGTATCTTCACTCGAATTGGGAATTATAAACGTGAAATTTAATCCCAATTTTTCATTTCAAGAAATGATTGTCAAGAACTAATGCAGATCAATTTCAACATAATAAATCTCTCGGACGTGTTTAAATCATTAAGAACAAATGATATGTAAATCTGTTAAATTTATGAAAATGATATCAAAATATAAAAATATAAGCATTTTTATCAGCATCCATAATTCTAGACATTATGCATAGAAAAGTCAGAGAACATTAATGAAAATTGACCACAAGGTGACGGCTGGGTTTGTACTACTGTTATCATACAAATAAGAATATAAATGTTTAACCTTCTTATTATTCATTTTTTATTTTTATTTTTATTTATTTTTAAAATGACTTCAATATTTCATTCCGGTCTTTCAAAAGATTTTTCTTCAATATTAAATGACGCAGATGATTATAATGTTATTATTCAAGTTGGTGAAAATAACAATATAAAAGAATTTAAAGCACATTCGGTAATTTTACGTGCTCGTTCTCGATATTTTAAAAGTGCACTTTCATTTGAATGGAATACAAAAAAGAATAATATGATTATTTTTAATAAACCAAATATTAATTCAACTGTTTTTGATATAGTTCTAAGGTGAGATACTAAATAATTATATTATTTCGGTTAGTTTTTATAGTTCAAAATTATAACTTTTTTTTTTAGATATATTTACACAGGCGAACTTAACTTGGAAAAATATCTAGGAAAAGATTTACTCAAGCTTCTAATTGCTTCTGATGAATTACTTCTTGAAGAATTATTTGAACCTGTTCAAGAATATTTATTAAAAAATCATACAACTTGGATTCAGAAAAATTTTGAACTCTTCTTTTATACCGTGTTTAAACTTTCGGACTACGACTGCGATAAATTACAAAAGTTTTGTCTTGAGTCTATTTGTGCGAATCCAAAACCATTTTTCACTTCAAAAGACTTCCTCTCATTAGATAAAAGCATTCTTTATCGTTTACTTGAACGAGAAGACTTACAGATTGATGAATCAGAAATATGGGATTGTTTAATTAAATGGGGTATTGAACAAACTCCTGGTTTAGAAAGTGAAAACTGTGACAGAAACAAATGGAATAATGATGAATATAAAGCATTAAATATAACATTGAACCAATTTATTCCTCTCATTCGATTTATGGAAATTGTTCCTAATAATTTTAATTATAAAATCAGTCCATATAAGGATATTATTCCTAATCAAATTTATAAAGAAATTGAAGAATTTTATAATAAAGGTTCTTTTTCAAAAATAACAACATTATCAACATTACCACCTAGAATAGGAAAAATTGATTCAAAAATTATCAAACAAAATCTCGTAAAAATAATTCTTAAATGGATTAATAAAGAAGATTATTGGATTTCACGTTATAAGTTTAATCTTATATATCGTGGTAGTATTGATGGTATTAGTATTGAATCATTTAAAAATAAATGTAAAGGTCAAGTAGAAAGTTTAATTTTAATTAAAGTTAAACAAACAAATAAAATCTTTGGTGGATATAGTTCTATTGGATTTAACTCAATTGGAGATAATCTTTTACGTATTCATAATGATCATCAACGATTTTATTATTCATCTGATAATTTTATTTTTTCATTTGAAAATGATGAAGATACTCAAAATATGAAAATAAGTCGTGTGATAAATTATGATAAGGCTATATATGATCATCCTAATGTTGGATTTGATTTTGGTTATAATTCATTATTTATAGATAATTATCAATGTTTAAGAGCTCATAATCTTGACTATAATTACGAAAATAATTTAATTACATATGAAGTTTATAATATTGAAGAAATTGAAACATTTATTATAACTAAATAATAATTTTTATTATTTATTATTCAAAAATTTTCATGCAATTTAAAATTATTTAACAGAATAAACAAATTTATTAATGAGGAAGTGATATCAATTTTGATTGATTTGTTTTATATGTCTCAAAAAAACTCGTATAATGATAATCACCAATAAATAAAGTTTTAGAAATTTTAATAGCATCATAAATTTCATTTGTTTAAAAATTATTTTCATACTTATGACTCATTATTAGACCATAAATTTTTCCAGAAATAAACACGAATTAAAATTGAATCACCACGATAATTATCAGATATATGCCTTATTGTCCAGAACAAATCGAAGGACTAGTGTATATATTTTTATATTCAATGCATTATGAAAAATGATTAATCATGTGAATTTCTCTTTCCCGTCATCCAATGAAATCACAAATTTTTAGTTTATTTTTTTTCGCTCCAGACTTACTTTGATTGTCTAAATAAAATATGTATTATGAAATACTTCCTTTGAGCAGCGTATAGACTTAAACTTTTGGTTTGTCCATTACCAAATTGCAAAGAAGTCATAGGAATGAAATATTGCGGATCACCATAACAAACAAGATGAAGAGTCTAGTACAATTTCAGATGAAATTGGCGAAAAGATTAGTTCCATCATTGAAAGTGAAATTGTTTTTGAATCAGTGGAGAGTAAAAGGTCCAGATCTTGAGTTAACAGAAATAGAGGAAGATGTGGAGATGAATTGTACCACAAATCTGACGCTTTTAGTCCAATATGTTGGTTATGTGATTATTGTGATATCAATACCCGAAGGTCTCATCTCATATGCTTGTGTCCAAACTGCTCATTTATCAAGAAAGTTCAAGAAAGTAGCTCATATTTCCTAAAAATTAGAAATGAAGGTTAGTATATTTTTAAAGAAATTTTTAGTAATAAAAATGTTTTCAACAGTCTTTTTTAAAGGAAATATCCATTCACCTTTAAGAAAATTTAAGTCTGTGTAAAAAGGTTCTTAACTAATATTTAAAAAGAGAGTTCAGCATTCCTAAAAACAAAAAAAACAAAAAAGCAAAAAAATGAAACATTAATGACACAATGTTAATATAAGAATTTTTTTTTTAAAAGAAATACTAATTTACATTCAATGTATCCGTTCAGCTCTTAAATATAAATGTTGTAGGCGGTTCTAAAGAAAAAATTTTTTTTTAAAAGTTATTCTTTAAAATAAAGAAAAAGATGTTATCTAGACACATTTCTAAAAGAACCTTTTTTTCTAAAAAAAAGTACTTACCTCCGAGGGAGTTTGGAACAGGTTTTAAAGGAATTTTTTTAAAGAAAATCTACGCCTATTTTTAAAAATTAAAAACGATATTAATAACTTTTCTAAAAGGAAAATAACTTGTTAAATTTACTTCATGAAATTCTACCTAAAAAAAAAATTGTGGAAATTAAAATATTTACTTCTCTTAAATATTTGACCAGTCTTGTTTATTGGTCCTTCAAACCAACTATGCCATATTATCCATTTCTTTTGCACAGGTCCGATAGTAGCCACATATAATTGTTTTCTACCAAATTACATAATTAGTAGGAGCATAGCGATTTCATTCTTCACATGGCTCATACTCTGGGATAGCGTCACCTCTTTTAATCACTGAAAAATCTGGCACTTCACACAAAAGGTATCATCTTATAGTAGATACCTTTTAATATATTTTTAATGTAGTGTTGAAACTTTGCATGATTCATTTATTAAAATAACATATTTATTGGATTGTATGGAAAATAATATCCATATGGACGTTCCCACGCTCACCTAATAAGACACAAGATTATGCAAATTTTAACTGAAATGACCTAATAATTTAGTAATCAAAACTTACATAGTCAAAGTTTTACAAATATTTTTGTTGCTGAGAATCAATTTTTTTTTACATTAATAACATCATAAACGATTTGTCTCACTTTCAATCTAGATTTTACTGGTCATATGAAAAAAAAAATTTTTTTTCTATTAAATAAATAATCAACCAAAAATTTTTAACAGGCTATAGAAATTTCTACAATATTATAGTCTGATTTCCACAATATGTAACGATTAGATAATAAAAACTTTCGGAATATTGTTTATACTATCACTATTATGTTATCATACATTCATTACATAGAAAAGTTTACCTAAAAAAGTGCAAATTAACACATGATGTGATCAAACTTTTCATATTACGCGAAACATTCAAAATTTTTATTGATAACAATACAATAAGTAATTTTAAAGATAGATTTTATAAAATCAATAAATTGATAGTATCATTTGTATTTTTTTATAATTATAATTTTTGTTTAGATATTAGTCAAGCAATATAAAATATTAGTCAAATAATACAATAAATTGACAGTAATTATTGTACAGTAAATTCCTATAATTTCTGTTTAGATATTATTAGTCATATAATATATTAATTACACAATATCATATAATCTGATCAATATGTAATAATATATAATTAATTATGCAAGTATTACTTGTTTATAGGGAGTAAATCATATTGACTATGTATTATAAGCCACAATTATACATTATTAGTCATCATTAAATTACTTTTTAGGTTAAATAACTTATGTAATAAATGTGACTCATACATGATCTTAATTTTTTATGAATCATAATAAGTTACTGGTCAAATAATGTATATTCAAAAAGTATATATATACCCTTAAACTTCCTCAAGAAAAAATCAAATATCAAACTTTCAAATATCAAACTTTCAACTATCAAACTTTCAAAATCAAATTTCAAATCAAATCTTTCAATTATTCTCAACAACTATAATTCAATATGTCTTATCAATTGTGCCCAAATACTATGATTACTATTCTCAATGAAATTCCCATCAACAAATGTTACCACCTTTCTCAACCTACTGAAACCATTCAACATTTACCATTACTTTCCATATTCTTCTACATTCTTTTTGTCATTCTTCTCATAAATACCAGTATACTCCAACACATAATCCTCTTAATCTTAATTTCATTGAAATTCACGTGTAATACAATCTTTTTCATTCTTAAACATCTCCCTACTCTTCCTTCATATCTCTCTAATTTATTTTACTATTTTGAAAATTTACTATCTACTATTTCATTATCAATTCTTCTTTACATACTTTCTATATTATTATCAATTCTTCTTTATATTCTTTATCTCCTTAATTGTATAATTCATATACTCTTCTTTTTTTATTCTTTGCTTTATAAAGCAATTTATTTCTTAAATATTATTATTCTTTTAATATCCCAATAGTTTCTTTTCTTATTTTTTTCAATTTA
>JADRCO010003269.1:0-10556 GCA_021464525.1 Rhizophagus sp. LPA8_4_AMF
ACATTTTCAAAGATACCATTCTTATAAAAATTTTCACAATAAATACATCTTCTACCATAGCAAGATGGATGATAACTATGGCCATAAGCTAGTGCTTCACCATTATTATTTAATTGGAGTCCACACCAGTCGCATAATCCTGACTGTGGTGGATGTGATATACTGTATGCTGTTGGAAGATGTCGCAAATCCACCTCTTTTCCTAAAGTAGCCAATTTGTATCCTTTTAATTTTTTCTTTTTTCCGCCACTATATACTGGAATACTGTTATTTCGATTATGAAATATGCTACAAAAATGGTCTAGCAAGAAAGGCTGGTTTTATTAGATAGGAAATCAAGTGTAGATGAACTGTATGGATAATGACGGGTTTTGCAATATACATCTTTAAAAATAGGATCATGATCTGCTAATTATTTAATGTTAAAAGATGAGTACAAAATAATCTATTAATAAAAGCAATGCAACATATATACCGATAATATATGCCTGTTTTATTATGTTTTCAACTGTTGCATTTGGAGATGTATTTGCTCTTATTCGACTATGAGTGTTTTCAACGTAATAGTCATTAAAACATGGTAAATAATTTTTAATTGCATCAGCAAATGGGTGATGATTATCTTGCCAATAAAATATATCTGATAAAAATACAAGAGGCGCTTTATTGTAATTTTTTCTTTTCCAACGTAAAGCAAATATCCAAATACGAAACACAGTTTTCACATATTCTTTAAATGAACCTGTATGAAATAAAATTGCATAAACATCAAGTGTTGCAGGAATCAAATTATCCAACAAATCAATTGTTGTTTGATATTCAACATTTTTACATGCTAAACCAAATTTTTGCATAATTACATCTTTAATTTTAACCCAACCATTTCGCATAAGTTCTAAGAGAAGATTGATTCTCTAAGGTTTGGGTTTTTTTGCTAGTTTTTTCTGTTCACCAAACACAAAATGAAACATTTTTTCAAATAAAAAGTGATATATTATCATAACATGTTCCCTGCTGTTAAGTGAAAGGTGAAGTGATCCTAACATCAGTATAAATGAATCAATTTCTTTCAGAATTTATGATCTTGATATATGCAAATGTGTTAATGCCTTTCTAATAAATAACTGCTCAGGCCAATCCGCAACAATTGGAGCAATGTGTCCTTCTAAATATTTTGAATTTTTGTTTACAGCCAATATCATTTTCAATGCATTTAAATAATCCTGCATTAAATGTAAGTGTTACTCTTTAAAACCAATTAATTGAAGTCCACTCATTGATCTTTCATGCTTTCGCTCTGCAATAGTATCATCATAATTATGAATAGTTAAAAGTTTAATACGATCAAAAGAATTAGTATTTTGATATTCCTCTGAAATCTAAAATGACTGCTGCTTTGAATATGAAATATCAAATATTCCAGTATATTTGTTGAGTAAATACCAACAAATTCTTGATGCTTCAACATTATTTGGATTGTGTATAGATATTCCATTAAATATTACTAGCACAGTAGGGCATTCTGTAATGGGCTTTGCAACACAAGTAGCAAAATGTTTTGCTACAGACGTTGATGCTGTATCTGGCCTTCGTTTCTCATGAATGTTATGATAATCATCAACATTATAAATATGCAAGCGATCTCCCTATAATATATTAAAAATTTATTGATACATACATAATAATAAAAAATATATAAATAATACCTTTTCTAAAAAATGACTGTCAATTTTAGTTGTATGATTTGTTTGGATTTTTTTTTGAAAGTCTGTAACTGTTTTGGCACATGCTGAATATCCAAAACTTGATAACGTATCAATTGCTTTCCACATAGCATCTGATACTGCTAAATACAACCCAACCTCTATCTTAAATTGGTTAACAAATTTGTTACGCAAACCAGCAATCATATAACACAAAACAACAATTGATTTTTTGGCTTCTTATTTGTTATATGCTGATCAATCCTTAGGAATGATTGCATTTACCATTGAAAAAAAGAATCCTGTTAGTTCAGGATTAGCTTCTTCCATCATGTATTGGAATTGTATTAGATCTAATTCTAAATCAGTAAACTCTCGATGTTGCTTATTATACAATACATTTGTTAACATTTTTACGTTTGATGCAAATGTAGTAGAATCATTTATGAAAACTAAATAAATAAATTAATGAAAATTAGACATTAATGAAAATAGTTCTAATACTTATTACCAATTACATTACCTTCCTTCCTAATTTCTCCAATTGGACGAGATTCTATATCTTTATGTGCAATCCTTTTTCTACTTTTTTCTTGATCTTTTAATTCTTTTTTTTGCTTATATTATATGTTTCTGCGATTAAACTCCACTATTTTACAATAATGTAGGTGGCAAAGTTGCTTTCCTACTTCAAGATAAGGATATATTTCTAATATGTTTTCATTACAGCATTTTTGATATGAGCTAGTTCTGTAATTGACCGAAAAGTAACATCATATTTGCAATTTATTATTAAGCACAGTCCAAAATTTTTCTTCCCATCGTTAAAAAATTTCTTAAAAACCTGTTTTAAAACTTGTTAAAAATTAAAACACGTAAGCGCGAGATTGCGATTCAAATTTTGAGTAACAATTTTGATCAATCACAGTCACGTTAATCATTTTAATTTGTACCAATCAGGGAGAAACTCTGTTATGCTGGTATAAGGTGTGTAAAAAAAGGTAAACAGTAAAAGCAAAAAAAACGGATGTACAAAAAAAATCAGGTAAACAAATCTTTTGTATCACAATCATAATTTATATGTTTATTAGTCAATAAAATTAAGACCGTATTAATTTTTCGTTTATTTAACACTAACCAAATTGACATTATTGTCGTTTCTAAAAGTAATAACATCCTATTAGCCTTATTAACACTTTATCAAAATAAGGAGTCTTCTTTTGAACAAGATTAAAATTAAACTCTTGTAATAAAAGAACTTGAAAAAAAAACGCTCTTTCAATATACCATTTACCAACTCTGTCAAAATAGAAAGGCAATACCATCTTCCTTTCTTTGATTTAGATGAAGAAAGTAAGGATTAATCATTAATTATTAGATCTTTACTATATAACAACTTTATGTATATGTAATTTAATTACTTTTATTGATTTAATAAGGTATTAAGTCTTACGTCTCTTTATTAAAAAATTAAGCATCCCGATTCTTAACATATATTTATAGTATTATATACTTTAACTATTTCCAAAGGCCACTACTAGAGTTCTGAATATGCGACCTGAAATAACCCACATTGACCTGCATAGACCTGTATAATATAAATAATACAATTGAAGGTATTGTAAAAATTTGAATTACTGTATAAATAGTACTTTAAAATTAACCCAAAATTTTGACCTGATCTGACTCTACCCGTTAGAAACTCTAGCTACTATATACTGTATACCATTAGTCCATATAACATCTACCGAAGTGAAAGAGTATAGAAGTTCCTTTAGAAATGGAATCTAATAATAAAATTTTAAGAAAAGTTCGCTCAAACTTTTCTTGAATCAAGATCATGTTATTTTCTTGTGTTATGGTAAATTTGATTCCAGATCATGATTAGCGATCACATTGGCTTTAACAATGTAAAAAGAAAAAAATAATAATTTCATTTATAACAGATTATTGCATGCACTATTACATGCACTATTAGCTTATATAACACCTACTGAAGTGAAAAAATGCAATTAGCGTTAAATCTTAGCTTTCACAATGAAAAAAAACCTAAAAGTAAAAAAAAATCCCTGTTAATATTATTTCTAAAGGTTTTTGCATACACCAATAATCTGTATAATACCTACCAAAACTTTGCCAAAATGGAAAGTAAAAGGGTCTTTTTTAGAAAGAAAATCAATGAAAAAACCTAAAAAAAGAAAAAATTTTGGTTAATATTGTTTACAAAAGACTATTATATACACAAAAACTTTAAAGAGACTGCTTGGATTAGTTTATAATCTATATAACACTTACTAATATGTTTTCAAGGGAAAAGAAGGAAGAGTAACAAAATTGATGTTAAACTTCCATAGTGAAAAGAATCTAAAGTAAAAAACCCCGTTAATAGTGTTTTTAAAGTTATTAAATACAGTGTATTAAAACTAAAACTTCACCTACCGTCTTTATTAAAGTAGAAAGAACGAAAGTCTCTTTTCAAATGACAATAACGCCAAACCCACAACGCAAAGAACCTAAAAAAAGAAAAAAAAAACGTCAATATAGTTTCAAAACAAGACAAAAAAGAAGAAAAAGAGAAACAAACCATGGAATATAAACATAAGAAACGATGTTTTTGATGAAAATGGTAAATAGGAAAGAAATGTAAAGTTTGTTATTATTAAAGGATAGGGATAAAAAAAACAAAACAGATCAAAAAATTTTTTAAAAATTTTTTTAAAATTGTATTACAATTGAAATCTGTCATGCCACAAAAAAATTTTGGCCAATAAAATTAGGAGGCGCATGTCCATGCGATATATCACGAATGCGAAAAAAATAAAACCCTTATGTAAAATACAAATACATTAAAAGTATACTTTGGATACATTTTAAATATATTTTAAATATAATATAAGTATTAAAGCTTCGCATGAGCTGAGCCAGCTTGCAAGTTGGCTCGAACTTTTCAAGCCAAGCTGAGCTGAGCCACGTTTAAAATGGCTTGATGGCTCGCAAGCCGGCTTAAAAAAAGCTTGAGCTAGCAATGGGCTTGGCTCAAAAAGCTCAAACCAGAATTTATTCAGCTCGAGCCAGCTCAAGCTGGCTTACAAGCCAATCGAGCTATCATATAAAAATGTTGTGAAATATTTTTGTATAATAATATATCTAAAAAAAATGTTTCGTAATGTTTTTTTTCAATACTTCAACAAAAAATATTGCAAAACCGTTTTTTGTTTAATAATCTATTAAAAAAACGTTTCGCAACATTTTTTTCCGATACTTTAACAAAAAACGTTGCGAAATATTTTTTTGTATAATATCATATAAAAAAAACATTTTGCAACATTTTTTTTTTATCTTTAACAAAAGATGGTGCGAAACTATTTTTTGTATAATATTATATTAAAAAAAACGTTTCACAACATTTTTTTTGATACTTTAACAAAAAATGTTGCAAAACCATTTTTTGTTTAATAATATATCAAAAAAACGTTGCAAAACCATTTTTTGTTTAATAATATATTAAAAAAAAACATTTCGCAACATTTTTTTTTGATACTTTACCAAAAAATGTTGCGAAATGTTTTTTTGTATAATATCATATAAAAAAAATGTTTCGCAACATTTTTTCTGATACTTTAACAAAAAATGTTGCGAAACGTTTTTTTGTATAATATCATAAAAAAAAATATTTCGCAATATTTTTTTGATACTTTAACAAAAGATGGTGCAAAACCATTTTTTGTATAATATTATATTAAAAAAACGTTTTGCAACATTTTTTTCTGATACTTTAACAAAAACGTTGTAAAACATTTTTTTGTATAATGTTATATTAAAAAAAACATTTCACAACTTTTTTTTTAATACTTTAACAAAAAACGTTGTGAAACCGTTTTTTGTTTAATAATCTATTAAAAAAACGTTTTACAACATTTTTTCTGATACTTTAACAAAAAACGTTGCAAAACATTTTTTTATATAATATCATACTAAAAAAAATGTTTTGCAACGTTTTTTTTTGATACTTTAATAAAAAACGTTGCAAAACCGTTTTTTGTTTAATAATATATCAAAAAAAACATTTTGCAACGTTTTTTTGATATTTTAATAAAAATGTTGTAAAACGTTTTCTGAAGATAAAGCTCGAGCCAGCTCGAGCCAACTTGAGCCTAGCTTGGCTCGAGCCAGGATTTTTCAAGGCTCAGCTCAGTTCACTTTAGCTCGAGCTGAGATTTTTATGGCTTGGCTCACTTTAGCTTGAGCCCAAATTTTTTTTTTTAAGCCGAGCTGAGCCAGACTGTGGCTCGGCTCAACTCAGCTTGTGCAGAGCTTTAATAAATATATCACAAATTAAAATTAATACTTATTTTAAGTATATTCTAATAACATTATAGGTATATTTTAAGTACAAATACTTTTTATAAGAACTTCGTTAATTTTATAATGAATTATTCAGTATAGCTAGTATAATGAATTATTTAGTATAAAGACATAATCATATAACTTGCTGATCTAATCTATCAGATAATCCAATCTAAAAAAATAATATATTTTTTTCTTAATTGTAATATTAGCAGACGAAAAAATATAACTGGACTTTTAAAATTAAAGTAAGGAAAAACTGGAGAAGGCATTTTTGTTATTTTTTTAATTAATTAATTATTTTTTTTCTTTTTTGTAGTATTGTCAGATGAAAAATATGACCAGATTTTTGGAATTAAAGTAAGAGAAGCTGGAGGAAGTGTTTATTGTTATTTTTTTTATATTTATTATTTTTCTTTTTTATAGTGCCAGATGAAAAATATGACCGGGTTTTTGGAATTAAGGTAAGGAAAGGTTGAAGAGGTGATTTTTGTTATTTTTTCTAATTATTTAAGTTATTTATTTATTTTTCTTTTTTGTAGTGTTACCAAACAAAAAATATGATCAGACTTTTAGAATTAAGATAAGAGAGGGTTGGAGAAGGTGTTTTTTATTATTTTTTTTAATTAATTAATTATTTTTTCTTTTTTTAGTATTGCCAAACAAAAAATATAACTGGGCTTTTAGAATTAAAGTAAAGAAGGGTTGAAGGAGGTGTTTTTTGTTATTTTATTAAATTAATTTATTTTTTTTCTTTTTTGTAATATTGTCAGACAAAAAATATAACTGGACTTTTAGAATTAAGGTAAGAAAGGACTGGGGAAGGTGTTATTATTGTTTTCTTTAAAACTTTTTACTTTTATTTTTATAGGAAACTAGATGAAATATAGATAGTAGATAGGTGTTATGCAAATGAAGTTAACTCTGATGCACAAATACAAAGCTAATGAAATCGATTAATATTTAACATTAATAAAATAATTTGCTAAACATCTTTCATAAAAGCATTCTGTGCCTTTCATATATTATATATTTAAACCTTTTATTAAATGATCATAGGGCCATTAGTATATCAGTCATCTTCATTTTACTGGAAAATTTGTTATAAAAAAAATTTATTATAAAGTTCATTTTGTATATGACAATTCACATACTTTACTTCGTACTATGTTATATAGTAAATAAATAGTAAACTTCGTTATACCAAGGTATTTTTTATATTTAAAATTGGTATTACACTGAATAATAAAATTTTAAACTTAAGCAATATATGATATGACTTATCAAAAAACATAAATTTTAATAGAACCCCAGAAATCTCTAATACAGGTTATAATAGACTTTTGGCCAAAAACATCACTTTTTACCAAAACTCAAAAAATCATTTTTTGTAAATATTTCAGCATCCAGTAATCCAATTTTGATGAATATTTTTTTATTTGTAGCCCTTATTTAGCTCTACAATTTAAAAAAAAGTTCATCGAAATTGGACTACTGGATGCTGAAATATTTACAAAAAATGATTTTTTAAGCTTTTAAAAAATGGGCCAATTTGCCAAAAGTGTGACTTATGACCTGTATTAGAGATTTTTGAGGTTCTATTTTAATATAAATTTACTAACTAATTTTTTAATTATATAATATTAAATCAAAAAAATTTGGTATTTTTTTTTTTATTACTTTTTAAAATTCAAACATTTCACAATAAAATTAAAAAGTTATTACTTTTTAATAATAAATTAATCAATTTGATTAATAAATATAATTAAATATTACTATAAAATATATAGATTTTACAATTTTTAGTATAAAGTTTTTTTTAACCACTTTTAAATTAAAGGTTATTACAATAAAATAATGCTAAAATTTAAATTCTTAGTTAAAAAGAATTTGCAAAAAAAAAATTAAAAGCAAGACAGTTTATTTGTGCTAAAAGGCAATACATCAAGAATTATTACAAAATATATGTAATCTTAAAATTGAAATAAAGGAACTAAAGGCTAAACAGATAACTAACCAACTGGTTTCTTATAACATAATCACAAAGTTCATAATACATAAATTGTAACAAGGAATTTGATAATGTAGTGCTACATGTGACTTAATCTACATCATCTTGACTAACTGATTCTGCTATTTCTAACCTATAACAATCAGGATAAAGTTAGTTAATTTCTTTTTCACTTGTTTAGTTCCATCACGTTTCCTTCTTAAATATAAAAAAATAATTGCTAATTTCTAATAACTAAATGAATGACTATTCTATTTAATTAAAAAAAAATGAAAACAAAATGCTAATTTTGATTAGATAAGGTAAACTTTAAAGAAATAATATTTTTTTTTATTAAAGTTGATCTTATAAAGTAATACATTTCATAACTCTAAAAATACCACTCTAAAAATAAATCAAAATAAACTAATAAAATTTCTAAAAAAAGATGAGTGTAAAAAAAATAATAAATATTGATCTCTACAGTTGGTGAAAAAAATAGATTCTAATTGGTTTGTTCAATTGCCATGTGTAGGTAAAAAATCTAAAAATAAATTTGTTTATCTTTGATTACGTGTTATTATTTTTATTCAGAGAAAATAGGATATTCTTTTTAACGTTCAGAAAAAAATTTAAGAGTAATAATGAAAACTTTTTATCTTTTCTAAAGCTTTCTAAAATTGCTTAATACTTCAGGATTTTCTGTTAATTTCTAAAAAAAAGTGGAACAGAATTTTCATAACAAGAAAAGATCTTTTAAACGAAAGAGAAGTATTAACGTAGATACTAAAAAAATTATTTTGTTTGCCAGTTTTTTTTGTAGGCTACTTTCAAAAAAAATAAAAAATATCAGCAAATTTTTTAGGATGCAGATCTGTGCAGATCTGCAAGTGATATTTACCACCATTTTTACACAGATCTGTAATTCTGTCAGAAATTTTTGAAGAAAAAAATCCAATAAAATCTTCACAGAATTTCAATAAAACAAAGTTTGCAAAAATTTATAACAAATAATCTTTTAAAAAAAGTTAAAAAAAAATTGATTTATTGAACACCACAGTTTATTGCAAAAAATAATTATTTTAATATTAATTAATAACAATCAATTTATTTAATTTAAAAGCAATTACAATAAAAGATATAAATTCAATTTACTACATTATTTATTAAATGTACTAAAAATAAAATTTCTCTACTTTACTGCAAAATTATGTTGTTAATGGTTTGGACATAGCTTCAGTTGGTTCAATTTCAACAAACAACAAATAAAATAGAAAATTAGAAAAACCTAAAAATAAAAAAAAAAATGAACTTTAGTAAAATATTTATTATAAATAAGAAAAATCATTTCAGAGTTATTACCTTTAAAATATTTGACATAGAATTTCAGAATCTAAAAAATAAAGAAAAATGAACATTAGTGAAATGTTCATTGAAATAAAACAAAAAATTTATTTCAAAAATTGTTACCTTCGAAATGTTTTAAATGGGAGTCTGGAACTTAAAATATAAAAGAAAAGCAAATATTGTAGAATATTCATTAAAGAAAAATAAAGATAAAGAACTTTGAAGTGTTATTACCTTCAAAGTTTTTTAAAATGGGAGTTTAAGTCTTAAAAAATAGAAGAAAAATGAATGTTGGCGAAAAGTTTGTTAAAAGAAAGTAGAAAAAAAGAATTTTAAAGTATTATTACCTTTGAAATTCTTTTAAATAGGAGCCTGAGATCTAAAAAAAAATAAAAAGCCTATAAAAATAAAAAGAAACATTAGCTAATATTTCTTAAGAAAGAAAAAGAATGAAATTTTGTGATGAAAGTTCATTATGAAGCTTACTCAAATCCACAAATCTTCAAATATTAGATACCTGTAACTTATAAAAATAAAAGAAAACGTTAGTAATATTTCTTAAAAAAAATTTAAAAGAATTAAATTTCATAACACTAAATTATTGTAAAACTTACCATTTCAATTTTCACTATCAAAAGTCTGAAACCTACAAAAAGAAAAAGAAAAAATGTTAGTATTATTTTTTTAAAAAATATAAATAAAGATTTTGAAAATTACTTTCAAAATTTTGTCTAATAAGTATCCAGAAATCTATAAATTTACAAGGGTATTGCTAAACGTTGCCTGGGCGATTGTCACTTGGGCGATCATTGCCTGGATTTTTTTTTCGAATATGTCACATGAGTTATAATATATAAATATGGGTTTAAAAATTTGAACGCCATCTTTTTGATCAAATGATTATCACTGGAAAAAATTTTTTTAAGTCTACTTATGATTTATTTTTTTTTTACAAAAAAATTTATGTAGCTACGCATTTTTATTAATTTTTTATAATAATGATAATAATACGTATACATATCTAATTATAACTAATTGTTATCTGTTAAACTATAGTGATTTAACACCCGTGTTTAATATTATAGATGTTGTAACGAGAAATAACATAAAGAAAATAAAGAAACCTAATAATGAAAATAATAAAAGAAAGAATTAAAAAAGAAAATAGA
>JADRCO010003270.1:0-10555 GCA_021464525.1 Rhizophagus sp. LPA8_4_AMF
CATTGAATATTTCCATTTCAAAAAAAAAAAAAAGAATTTTTTTTTTTTATGAATAAATTTAATTACCAAGATAAGTCGTTTAAAAAAGAAAAACTTTCTGATAAAATTATAAAGTTTTGATGATAAAGTATTTTATGGAAAATCATTTCCGATCATTGAAATGAGAAATTCTTTAATTGGTAATTGATGAAAGGAATTTCGAAAGTTCAAAAGAACCGAAAAAGGAACAAATTTGATCATTTTAATCTTAAAAAAAAAAAAAGAAATATTAAAAAAAAAAAAACCGGTTATAACGATAAGAACAAATGAAACTTAATTAATTCAAAGAAAAAAGATTTTTAAAGTTTAATGCATATTCATGCATTTTAATGTTTAAACATTTTCGATCATGATACAAAGCTTTCTCAATTTGGTATTATAAAAAGATAAAAACAATATTTATTATTGTCTTCCTTTATTCATTAGAATTTCTGAATAGAGTGTTAAAAATCTGCGTGAGGCTGCGTGTGTACGGAATTAATGATCCGTTTTAACTGTTGAATATGGATTAATTTATATTGGGCTAAAAATTACGATAATCTTTTGTAGTTTACATGTATGGTATGTAACTATCCCTTTTTTTTTATTCTCACGCTGATCTTTTAAGGTTTAATATAGGAACATGTGGTTAAAATTAGCAAATAGTGTAAAAATATCTTTCAATCGAGACGGATTAACTTTTTAAGATGGATTAAAATCATTACACAAACCTTTATATAACACACTTTCCTGATATTGGTACCTAAAATACTGTGACACAAAAATACATCGTTCTTTTGTTTTATTGTGAGCGACTAAAAAAATATGATTGTACATTTTACTTTTTAAAAAATTTCTTTGTCACTAAATATTAATTCATGTTTGTAATGATTACATATTAAGAATGTGTCATCATAACTTTACAACGTTACCACATATTGACCTCAATATATGCATTTACATTGAATCATATGTATTTACATTTGCTAGTAGAAATAAAAGAGAATTAATTCGTTACTTTTTTAATGTTGAAACTTTTTTACCTAATTTTACATATAATTAAAAGAAATTAGTACTTACAAAATAATATTATATATATTCTTTAATTCTTTTTTTTTTTACTTATAAAATGAAAAGGAGAAATATAAAAAAGTTGGTGAATTTATTTAAAAAATGATATTTAATCAAAAGTTTATTTATTAGACTTTCAAGATACTTTGTAAGAATACTTACAAACCGATCGGTAAAAATGATTTAGGTTTATAAATTTTTAAATTCTCCATAAAAAATGGTTTTTTATATTAACAGCTATACGTAGCTTTTCTTTAATTTACAGTTTGTGTAGTCTATATACAGATTACCATACGATTACAAAACAAAAACCGGATATCAACCAATCACTATTTCGAAAGCAGCGATAGGATATACTTGATATACCTTGATAATCTATAACAAGAAAATGAACTTTCAACTCAAACCTCAAAAACGTGAAACTTTACCATATGTTAAATAGCGTGAGATCGATAGCAGAGTCTATCAGCTGAAAGTCAACCAATTAAACAATTTGTACAACATATCATTCTTTACGTGCACATTGATTTACGTCATATTTGATTTCGAAATACAGGTTAAACAAAGATCAATATTTATTAAATCAGGAATTGGAAAACGAAGATATACATGATAAAACATAAACAACTATAGCATATATTCTCTCAAATCTAAAGGTAAGTTAATAATTAAAGAAGTGACCACCAAGAACGTTTGTTACCATTAATTGAAGGAATCTCCCTTTGAAGTAATGAAGATACTTTCTGTGCTAATTCATTTCTTGCACTTTCTAATTTCAAAAAGAATGAATCCTTCTCTTCTCCATTCTCCCTTTCTAATTCTAATTTCCTTCCTATGTAACTAGAAAAATTAAGGCTTATTCTACTCCAACATTCTAACTCATAATTATCATTACATTCATCTTTCAAATAATTTAATATAATTTCTCTTGATTGATCTCTCTTATTTCCATTAATTCTTCTTTCTTCTTCATCATCCGTATCTATCGATGGATTATCTACATAAATAACCTTTTTAAATGAATTAACAATTTCTTCATTTTCTCTAAGTAATGCATCATTATCTTCACGACATTTTTCGGAATTCTTGAACCGAGAAAATTTGGTTCTCACAAGTGTTGTATATTCAAGAATCCGAGATTCATGTAGGACAAGCCGAAACAGATTAAAAGCATTTACTTCTTCTTCCGTAAATCTTCCTCCTACAATAAAAAGTACTTGGTTTATCCCTCCTTCCATAAAATTAATACCTTCCGCAATTCTATATAAAATGGTTGCTTTGGATAATTGTGTATCTCCAATTCCAATAGTATCAAATACACGATATTTTGTTTCTCCCCATTCGAAACTTTCACTTTGGAAGTTTTTAGTTTTACTAATACTACCTGAACTTTCTAAAAAATTATTTGAATTGCTTAAAACATTAGCGAGTGTTGATTTTCCATTGCCTGTTCGTCCAATTATTAATATATTTCTGACTTCTGACATGATTGATAATCATTAAAGAGAAGAGAGAGAGAGAGAAAAAAAAAGATCCGATTTATCAATTTTATAAATTATGAATATTTTACTTTCCGAATTTAGTTTAATATCAGCTTAATCAGGTTATTAAACATCTGATCTGACTAATAATTACTCAACTTTTATTAGTATGGGAAATTTTTTTCATTAATATATATTTTTATTAGATTCATTTGTTATAATCATGAGTGATCCTGATAGAATATTTAAAAATAGAACTATATGATTTGATTGGTTCAACCTGATTTATACAAAATTTTCCTGATTTTTTAAACATCAATATTTGGTTAATTGTCACTCATGATTACCTTTTTTTGCAAGTGACTGGGGGAATCCGTTTCAAAATGGTGTGTATACCCCACCAAAAAAAAAAAAATATTTTTTTTTTGAAACATTGTGATTCTCATTAGTCCGGAAGGACTACTAAATTTTTTAGATGAGGTAATACGAAAAAAATGTTCCATTGTTCGCCCGCTTATCTCTTGAGTCGATATATAATTGGTTCATGTATTTATGAACGTGTCATATTTTAGCTTTATTTTTAAAATTTTTTGATAGAATAAAATTTTTATTATTTTTGTAAAATTTTATAACAAATATAAACAAAATAAATTATTTTTTGTACAAATTTGTTACAACAAATGCAAAATAAATTAAAGTGAAAATAAATATATCGGCTTTACCTTTCATGTTATTGTATCATTTACAACGTGATAAGTTCTGAACTTCGTAACGGTTAGAAAAAGATCCAAAATTCGGTATTCCAATCTGAAAAACCAATGAAATTCTTATTTCTGAGTGAATTTACTTACACTTTTTTATAGTAAACTTGTCCAAAATTGGAATTTTCCGAGCTTTCAGCTTGTCACACAATATTCAAAAAGTATTCGATTTTTTTTGTGATACATCAGTCCCCCATTTTATAAAGGGCTTAAAAAATAGTGTTATATTTAATGAGTGACACTTTCCTGCTGGTGGATATCCATTTATTTCATTGGGAGGGAATACTTCCCTTCGGGAAAAAAACCCTATTATTCTCAACTCCCATGAAATAAATCGAAAGAAATCTATTGATGAATTATTATAATAAAGAAAAGATTCTGACGAAATTTTTTGCTGACATAAGTTACACTATTTGTTTGGAGTAATTGTTTTGAGCACTCGTTTTTCGCAAAATTATTCACTTTTTGATGTGTAAGTTTATTGCATTAATTATCTTATATAAAAAATGTAATTTATAATCAAAAACACAATTTTAAACAAAGGCAGAATGATTTGATTTGATTAATGTTTGGGCATTTCATAAAAAAAAAATTTCCTGAATTATCACAGATTATTCTAAACTAAAACTATAAATCAAAAGAACTTTATTGGTGTATTGGTGAACCATTATCGCTTTCATAAGAAATCTATTGTTTGAACGCTCTTTGTTCATTTTTTGATTTCACCGCATTATTTGTAAGATATTGGTTAGCCGTCTTATAAAAAATTTTGATACCCAAACAAAATGCAAATGATCATCATTATATGAAAATGTAATATATTGGTCACACTCCGGAGAAAACATTTTACCGACATAAGTTACACTATTGTTTAATAGAACAATGAACACGTTACGCACAATTTTCGATTTTTAAAATATAGTTAAAGTTTAATTACAATTTGTAACAAACTGTAAGTGAGTACATGTATGAAATTTAATAAATTTTAATTTATAAAATAAACGATCTCTAACAAAGGCAAATGATTTGATTTTGATTGGTTTGTCGTTTGTAACAAATGCAAATGATCTCTCGAATTATTTTAAAATAATAAATAAACTAACTAAACTACATAAATAAAAGATAAAAATCGAAAGAAATTTATTATGAGCTATTATCACTCTGATAAGAAAACATTTTTACCGACATAGTTGCACTAATGTTTAATTAACAGTGCACGACGGAGTTTAGCATTTTTTTCAGTTTAAAATGATATGTATGAATTTATAATAACTATGATTCTGTAAATGTATGAAATGTATGAACTGAATCAAAATTATAATTGTAATCACGTTCTTAAACAAGGGCAGATAAAAATTTTCTTTATTAAATAATAATATTTAACTGAATGGATCTATTGGTCACTGATAAGACTCCGGCAAAAACATTTTTACCGACATAGTTACACTATTGTTTTAATAGAACAATGTACACATTACGTTACGCAATTTTTGATTTTTAAAATAGAGTTAAAGTTTCGTTACAAAATGTAAGTTAATATAGCACATGTAAGCACATGTATGAATATTTATAAATTGAATCAAAATTATAATTTATAACATAACGATCTCAAACAAAGGGCAAATGATTTGATTTTTATTGGTTTGTCGTTTTATAAAATTTGCTATTAAAAACAAATACAGATGATCACAAAAAATATTTTAAAATAATAAATTAAATAATAAATCTAAACTTGTATAAACAAAAGAAAGTAATTTATTGTGTGTTATCACTCTGATAAGTAAACATTTTTACCGACATAGTTGTACTAATGTTTAATTAACAATTCACGAGTTTTGCTTTTTTTCATTGTAAAATGATATGTAAGAATTTGTAATAACTATGATTCTGTATATGTATGAAATGTATGAACTGAATTAAAATTATAATTATAATCACGATCTTAAACAAGTGCAGATAAAAATTTTCTTTATTAAATAATAATATTTAACTGAATAGATCTATTGGTCACTGATAAGACCCCGCGGCGAAAACATTTTTACCGACATAGTTACACTATTGTTTAGATAGAACAATGCATTCGTTCACAAATATATTTTGATTTTAAAAATCTTTAATTGAATAAGCATAACACAAAATTAAAATTACAATTACACAAAAATGATTTATTAGGTAAAATTTTCTGATGCAAATAATCATTATTGGATTATTTTAAAAATAATAAATTAAACTTTAACTAACTAAATAAACTAAACCTTAACTAAATAAACAAAAACTAAAAGTAAATCTATTGGTGAATTATTATTACTCTGATAAGAAAACATTTTTGCCGACATAGTTATAGTTAAATTTATTGCTTTGAATAAAACAATGCGCACTTCGAAATATAGATTTTAATAATTTGTAATGTTTTACATATCAAACTGAATCCAAACTGGGAACCATTCAAAATCTCGACGTTCAACAATCCTGACAAATCGTCTCATACAAATTTTTTTTAATTTTACATTATTGTTCTTAATAATTTTGTATTACTCTGTATCATGACGATTAATATTTTTTTATTATTAAAAATTTTAAAATGTTTCACAAGAATTAAGGTTTTTTATTGTAAAAATTAATATTAAATTAATAATTAATTTTTTTAAAGTTTTTGTATTCATGAAGACGGGATAATGAATGTCAGGATTTTGAATTGCGATTCGTCAGGATTGTCGGGATTGTCGAAATTTTGTAGTAAATCCATCCAAATTATGAATACAATCACAAACTTAAATGATTTGATTTTGATTTATTAGGTATTTGAAAAAAATTTCTGAATAATAATAAATACAAATAATCACTATTGGATCAATAAATAAACCTTAACTAAGTGAACTAAAACTATCATATAAACTAAAGGGAATGATGTAAATCTATTGGTTAAACTATTATTACTCTGATAAGAAAACATTTTTGCCGACATAGTTTCACCGTTGTTTGAATAAAACAATGCACACTTTTCGAAATATGACCATTTTTTATATGTGCAAGGTTCATCATAATTTATAGTAAGTTATACAAGTTATTCATGTATTAAATTTACAAACTGAATCAAAATTATGAATACAATCACAAACTTAAATGATTTGATTTGATTGAATAAGCATTTCATAAATAATCTTCGAAATGATCATATTGGATTATTTTAAAATAATAAATTATTCTTAACTAAATAAACAAAGTCTATCATATAAACAAAAGGAAATGATATAAATCTATTGGTCACTCTAATAAGAAAGCATTAATACCGAAATAGTTGCACTAATGTCTAATTGACAATACATGAGTTTTATTTATTTTTTGATCTTAAAATGGTATATGCAGGTTCAATAATCATAAGTGATTAGTAATGATACAGTACATTTATGAATTTCATAAATCGATCAAAAATTATAATTACAATCACGATCTTAAACAAAGTCAGAATTATTTGATTGATTTGATTGGTTGTTTATTAAACTTTTCTATATTAAAACAATGATACAAATGGTTAGTAATAATATTTAACTGAATGGATTAATTGATCACTTGTAAGACTCCGGTGAAAACATTTTACCGACATGGTTACATGATTGTTTTAAATAAAACAATGCATTCATTTCACACATAAATTCATTTTTTTTTTTTTTTTTGATTTTAATAAATAAATAATCCTTTACTGAATATAAAGCATAATACGTATAATACAGAATTATAATTATAATTACAATCTTAAATGCTCCATCTATTTATTAATAAGGTATTTACACCTATATAAACAACTATATACTGTAATCTATTGGTGAACTATTACCACTTTAATAAGAAAACATTTATGCCGACATAGTTGCACAATTAACAATGCACAAGTTTTATTCATTTTTCGATTTTAAAATGACTGAAATATGCAAAGTTAATATAATTTGTAATAATTAAAAGTGATTAATGATACAGTACATGTATAAAGTTTATAAATCGATCAAAATTAACAATCTTCAACAAAGTCAGAATGATTTGATTGATTTGATTGGTTATTTATAAAAATTTCTGTATTAATAATCAACTGATGCAAATGACCAGTAATAAAATAATATTTAATATTCACGCTGATAAGACTTCGGCGAAAACATCATCAACATACTGTAGTTACATTATTGTTTGAATAAAACAATGTTCACTTCTCGAAATGATATGTTCATTTTGATTTAAAATAATATGCAAATTTCATTATAATTTATAATAACTTTAATAAGTTATATATGTATGAAGTGATTTGGTTTCATATTACTGAATTAAAACAAATGCAAATGATCATTATTATTATTAAATCTTATATAAACATAAGGAAATTAATATGATTTTATTGGTTTATTGACTATTATCACCATGATAATAACAGTTACACTATTGTTTTAATAACAATGTATGTTTCGCAAAAAATATTCTTTAAAATGATGTGCATTAATCACATTGTACTTCAATATAAGAATTACTTATTTATGCATTAGATCGTCTCAATTACGTCATAAGATTAATTGACAAAGTTTCTTTAGATTCAACGTATCCGTACGATTCGATTTATAACTAATTATTATTATTATTATTATTTAATTAATTGTTTATTATGAGTCATAATCGCAATGATTTGAAATTTTATATGGGATACCATATAGTGAGCCTATAAGATTCCTTTTTTGAGACATGATTTTTTAAATTTAGTTTTCATGCTTTAATTGTTTATTTTATATAATACTTTGCATTAACGCATTAACCGATAATGTATAAAGGGCTTTCCTAAAAATGTAACATCATTTTTATCCAATTTCCAAAATTATCCAATTTTTTTCAATTTTCCAATTATAGTCTTATAGACTACTAACATTCGAATTTGGAATGACTTACGTACGTGCTTCTTCTGCATATTTATTATTTTTTCAGAATTGTTCTTTCTCAAAGAGTAATTATTACAAATAAATTTTTGTGTTCATAATCATCCATTAATAGTTATCTGAATAGTAATTCGTTGGGTACATTAAGATTGTAATAGTAAAAGATTGACCATGCACAGTGCTATTTTTTACCTGCATAATTTTTTTAACAATGTAAAAGGAAAGATAATTTAATTAGGAAAGATAATTTAATTGGTATTCTTCGGAATAAATATGGTCAATACTTTTCCTTCTCATCCTTATATATTATTATTTAGGGATTGTTATAAACCCATTTTGTCCAGCAGCAGGGGTTATCTTTGAGTTACATAAACTTGTTGTGTAAAAATTTTTAAAGATTTCAAACTAAAAAAATCACTTTCAGCATTGAGATTTTTGTTTCAAGATATTTTGGAAGGAAACTTTGCAAAAAAAAAAAGTTGCTTGAACACATTTTATATTTTATGGCATTTAGTTGATATTCCTAAAAGTAGTAAAATTAATAAAGTAGATTTAAGAAGGCATTGGCTTGTTTAAATTATTATCGTTGACTATTCCAAATAAGATCAAAATATGATAATTGTACTATTATTTATTTACTTGGTATTACAGCTTAATTATTATTATTAGTATTTATTTATTAGTATTGTGAAGCTTTTTTTGCAACAAAACGATGGAGTCAATTATTTGTGCAAATAGTTTATATTTGTTTCTATACGAATATTCAGATTTACATTATGAATTATTTCATGCATAATATCCTTTAAAAATAAAAAATAAAAATATTATTGTAACATTTGTACAAGTAATCACATCATAAACCAAGTTTTTTTTAAAACCATGATTTCTTATAAATATGGGTATCTGTGATCTATTTCTTTAGGGGAAAACCTCTAGCAAAAAAAAAAATTTTTAAAAAAAAATGAAATCTTCTAATATTTATCAAAGACATCATCAAATACGTATTCGGAGGTATCGTAGACGCGCGTTGTTCAACGCACCTACATTGAATCGGGTAGTTCGTCTAACTAAACAAACTTCCAATAATTTACACGTTCGTACCTTTTTCAACGGTGCTTCTTTTTATTAAATACATTTTTTTCCCTTGTTATGTCGCATGCATGGTTTCATACCGTGTATATATAAGTATATACATATAAATATACTATATCTTTTATTCGTCTTTATTCTTCAAATGAATTCGACCTTTTACACGTTAGTACATTTTTCAACGGTCCTTCTTTTTATTAAATACATTTTTCCCCCATGTTATGTCGTACGCATGGGCTCAGTCATACTGTGTACATATCAGATATAAGTATATACACAATATATCTTTTATTCGTCTTTATTCATCTGCAACGAGTCTTAGCTTGTTCAAATGAATTTTCCTGTATTTTCATTTTTTTTTCTTTTTTCGACCCAAAAAAAATTATGTCCCTATTCTTCATCATTTTTTAAGATTTAACCCATAGTATTTCACTTATGATCTTTCTTTTTTAAAATTTAAGCTAATAATGAATATTCCTAATTAATTTTTTGATTATGATTCAATTAAAATAATGAATGCATGTCAAAATAATGCAAAAATATTATGATAATCATTGTTTGGATGAACTTTATAATAATTTTCCAATCGTTTATCTTTTAACGGTACTACAGACCTTCAAATGGAAATTTTAAATACTAATGAAATGCAAAAATTAATTATTGGTTTACTTTTAGTCTTTTAAATAATCATTTACCTTTTATAGTCATGATCCGATATGAAAAATTTTTCCGATTTTATTCATTTCATAAACACAAACATTAAATTTATGTACAAAATTTATTTTGGAAAATATGTAAAAATTTTTTCTTCCTAAAATGCTATATGTTTATTTTATTTTCAATAAAGTATATATATTTATGTATATATTTCAAGTGAATTGATACATATTTACATTAACTATTTACTAACATTTCAATAGTTACAAGAACTTAAAAAAAAAGAAGAAAAAGAAAGTAAATTGTAAAAAAAAATAAAAAATGTAAAAAAAAATTGTAAAAAAAAATTGTAAAAAAAATTGTAAAAAAACGTTTATTGTCCATTTTGTGGAGGTGGATAGTATCGAGAATAACCGTTTCCGTTGTTGTAGTACCTTGAACCGTCAGAATTTTGGTAAAAATAAGAACCATCCGCATTTGAATAATAAAAAGAGCCACCAGGTGCCGAACCTTCTCCTCTATGATACCATACATTTCCCAGTCCGTTAATACCATAAGATTGATAAGT
>JADRCO010003271.1:0-10551 GCA_021464525.1 Rhizophagus sp. LPA8_4_AMF
CTCATATTAAGGAGGAAGAAACATTGAAACTAATTCTAAATAATTGTCAATATTTGGAAACTATTAAATTTTGTTATGGTTACCATTATGATTTTTATATTAATAATAAAATCTTCTTTAAGATTTTGACAAGTTATTCACAAAAATATTTTTATGGTTTAATTTTGGATGTTTATTACTGTCTATTGGCAATAGATAAGCTTTATCTAGATTTAGAGGAATTTTTTATTAATTGGCAAGATCGTACGTCACAAAGATCACTATCATTGATTATTGTTATTGACACTACTAAATCATCAGAGTTAAATATGAAGAAAATAAAAATACTTATTGAAAAATATATGAAATTAGGCATTATTAAGAAATTTGAGATTAAAAAGGTACCAATTTATAAAATTTAATGAAATATGATATATATTAATAATAGAAAAATAAAATCAAATTCACATAATAAATATCTTTCTAAAAATATATTTCAAAATATATTGCGCTTTGTATTATTAATATGATGTTTACTTAATTTAAAATGTAGCAAAATTAATAGTGAAATCTGTAAATCTTATGAAAATATGATAGTCAGATGTTCAGATAAAACTAATGTCGTCAAATAAAAGAATGCAATTAAGGAGCACTGAATGACAAATTTGATTAATAGATACTTAATACGTAATACAAGCAGCATATCATAGTTAAATTTTAATAGTTAAATGGAAAAATATTATTGGTCCACAACAATCCATTCTTGCATAAGCCTCATTAATCTTAGCCTCAATTATTTATTTGTTTGTTTTTCTTTTATAGAAAAAATGCTAAGCATATATTTTAAGGTTAAGGATTTTAGTTGGATTTTTGATAAAAGTGAATATGATACTCCAGTTATAAAGCTTGATTATTATTCTGTTTTTCAATGATAAGTAATATTAATTCTTATGAAAAATAATAATGCTTATTAGATATAAAAAATAAATTTCCATAATACCTCTGAATATTTTGCTCATCATCTGATATTTTCACAGCCCACAAAAAGCCCATTCAAGCCTCTGTTGAAGTGTAACCAATTAAATATGACCACAATGAATAAAAATTGCTATAAATAAGGCCAGTCTTCTTCTGTCACACTATTAAAATTTTATTGATATTATTAACTTACTATAAAATATTCTCAATAAATAATAAAACTTAATTTTTAATTATATAATTTTTTACTCATATACATTATATTAATGAAATATTTGGAAATGAAATTATAATATGCAAATTTGAAAATTTAATTTTGTTACCAAATTAATACCAAATATAAATAGAAAATATTAATAGATAGTTTATTTACATAAACCACATGTCTTAGTTATGGCTCCACCTTTTAAATCTTAACAAGACTTTAAAATGCATTAGAATCAATAATTTCAATTCAATTCTGGTAAATCCCAACTTACTACGCAAATCATTTTCAGGGTGCAAATAGCAGCAAAGAAACTATTAGAAATAGTTCAAATAACAACTCAATTTTGACCAACATTGGCTATCATTAATATTTACTGTATATTTTTATGATAAACAATTGTAGATCAATACTGTATTCTCCTTATATTTATTTTTAATGGCATTAATATATTGGCTAACAAAGATACTGGAAATCTTGCATTTAAAGGTATTCATACATATCAGTTATTCAAAAGTGTAGGATCTGAACAGATCTACAATATGAAATATTTATCAGCCAATAACAACAATATCATAGGAAAAAATGCATTAAACACTTTCAACTTTATGGTCAATTCAGTAGTATCATTTTTTAAAATCAAGCAAGCTACCTTAGAATTATTTTTCACATGTAGTCTGAAATTTTAGTTAAACATGGATTGTATAATGACAGTCAATTAATGAAAGTGTTATCGTTTAACAACATTTTTTTTGATAAAATAAATTCATATATACAGTATAATTTACAAATTGAAATATGAATTTCTTTTATAAAATATTTAATAATTTTCTTTGTTCAAATAAATAGATTAGGCATTTATTCAGGAGGAGACATTAATGACACATTGATTTGAATACTTTGAATGCTTATAAAAGAATCCAACAGATGAAAGAAATCATAAACTAATTAATTTTAAAATATATTACTAGATTTAACATTACAATTGAAGATCTAATGGGTGTTGTAAGAAGCTCTAATGAACCTGATTTTATTAAACGCCCAATAATTGATATTGTGAATATAGAAGTAATAAGGGATAACATTCAAAACATTAAAAATCATTCAAATTTTATTCTATTAAATGAAAGTACAATATAAGCATACTAGCTTTTTAAGTATAACATCACAAACTTAACAATTGAATATTTGTAATATAACACAATATCATTATGATATGCATCCTTTTTATAAGCCATATGAAAAGAGAATTATATCATAGAATACTCAATGTAAATCTCTACTTCCATATTTGCTCATTATGCTGGTTTAGATGGAATTTTCAACTACACATACTGTAAAGCTTATCTATCAATTCTTTGTGATTAATGGTATTCTGTTAGGATGTAAATGAAGCATAATTTTCAGGAATTATAAGGCAAAATTTTAGAATGCTGTGTTATAAACCATGGTGCAGAGTGATCCAAAATCATATTTTACAAATGGAATGATTGAAATTACATCAGAATCCCACATCCTTGGTAAAATATTATTCACATTCACGAAATGCACCTCAGATGTCTGTTACGCTGAAATTTATAATAAAGAAACAGAATTAAATGATACATTGAGAAGAAGTCTCAACTAAAAGGATGTCAAATTTAACTATAGCCATCTTATACCTTATTTTCAAGACTGCAGACGTCAAGTTTACTTACAGATTGGTTTCCAGCAGATGGAGTATACATTGTTGATGGGATTGTTTCTAAATATGAAGTTTAAAGTTATATTATAATTTTTATATTCTATTACAGTTTCTAATTTTTCTGAAAAACCTTTAAATTCTTGAGAACCATGAACCACTGCAAAAGTTTTTGTCATAAAATATAAAACTGCTTCTTTTAAGTCATATTTTACTTGAAATAATATTTATGTTATTAAATACGTTTATTATATACTGTGAGTAAGTTGTTACAAATTGGCAGCCAATCAAAAACTTACACAGTATGTCCAAGCCTGTAATACTTATATAATATAGCTGATATTATTATGGAAAAAGGATTCAAATATACTACGAACACCTCCATTTAACAAAATTGCATCAATATTGCCATCATCAGCATACCAAACTTTAAGTCTTTATACAATAGTCAAATCTGAAGTCTAAACTGTTATTTTTATATAAACAAGTAATTTAGAGATTGTACTTGTAGATAGTTAGATACTAGTTAATATAGTATAGAATTATTTAATAATTTTTGAGAAAAATATCAAATTTATTATAATGCAAATTTAACATCTCATGGGAGTTCATAGTTGTGGATACAGGACCTCTTGCCTTGTATTGGCTTCTTACTTGCCCAAACATAAGTATAAGGGTATTGTCTCAATTTCTAGGCACGCAAATGCTATTAAGTAAAAATCTCTGATAAGTCATTAGAAAAGTTCACTGAGATTAGAAATCCTGGTGAATTTTTGAAACAAAAAATAGTGGAGTAAGTAATATATAATTTTATATATATAGTTCATCAACTATATTGATAAGTAATAAAGTTAAAACAGTGTTAAAATTATATTATCATAACAGTTAGAATCTGACATATAATCAACCAAATCTACTATCATAGGTGCAACATTTATAGGAATAATTATTTCTTTTTAACACTAAAATATATAAATTGGAGAGATTATCATATTTTTCAAAATGAAATAATATTTATATCAAATAATACCATAGGTTTATAGAAAGTTCCAAAAAGATAGTATAATTAGATTAATATGAGATTTTAAGTCAAATCAATCCAACAAAACCTTGATGACAACTTCAAAGCTAATTAGTATATTGTTATATTAAATACCTTAACAATATTGGTCAACATCTCAGCAATTTTGATAAATGTCTCAACAGTATTAAAGCAAATTAATTTGATTTACCGAATATGAATTTTTATATTATAATATCTTTTCAAAAGACCTTCTGAAAATATTATACCATCAATTATTAGGAGGTGGTATACATATATACTGATAAAAAATATTCATAACCTTAAACTCTAAAATTGAATGGCAATTTTATAATTCAAATAGAATTATAAAATACAGACTTTTAAATGTAGAAATAAGTTGGCAAGCAATTTTGATTTATATGGAATAATCTGGCACTTGGAGTTCTAATTTAATATAGAATTATATAAAACAACTAATTATTATACAGTACAGGTGAGAAATAATGTGTGAACATATCACTAATTATTTAATAAAAATTTTTAAAATTTTAAAAACAGGTGTAACCTGTATTTATTGCAGTAAAAACCATAGGAGTTTCAACTGCAATTATATATCAGTTAATTACAAAAGATACTGTGTAAATTTCTAATAATATTGATATAGCTGTTATTCATGTGCATTGATAAAAAAGGTCTTATATGTATAGCAAATAAGTTGCACTTATTGTCACAATGGGCATGGAAAGATCAATTTGCCCAGCCATAAAAAATATAGATTCAAAAAGGTACTAAATTTATTTTTAACTTTGGTTAACACAGCAAAAAAAGTTGGTATCTTCAATATAAACAGAAAAGGGAATATAATGATAACTAAAATATGGAAATTATTTATAAGCTTATATAATAATAATACTAGACATGAATGTTGATGCAATGATTATTGAAGAATTTACATATATCAACACATCAAAAAAGGGAATTAATGAAATCAAAATCCAACAATTGGATAGCAGTTATAAATATGCCTTAATTTCTGCTCATTTTCAACTACACTTTACATCAACTAAATCGGTATTGTTTACATGATGCAAAATAAAATGGCAAACAATTAAATCATCACTTAAACTATAAGATTACTTCCAAATTCCAGTTCAAGCAGACCTTTCTCAGATAAAAATATTAAAGATTCCTAACACAATAAAAATGTAATATAAGTATTACTTCATCAGCAGAAAAAATTAGTTAAAGAGAAAAATATAAGCTCAAACAAAATTAAAAGATGCTACCTAAAAAAGGATAAGTTTGGAATAATATTGCTGATGAGTTATTTTTATTTTACCTTTATTACTTAATGAACTGTTTACACAGAATATACTTTTATTGAATCAGTGGTGTACAGTATACCAATACTATCATCTAACAAAGATTCTTAGTGGATAACCTGATATTTTTAATAATATCATCAATGTTGTTAAAGCTATTATTCAAAATAGAAAGTTTTGGCATGTTATAAGACAATTAAAGATGATTTTTAAAGCCATAAAAAATGTAGTGAAAACTCTTGAACTTAACAAACTACATTAATCATCTCAAATCAGCATTTAAGTTAAAGGAATTTATACAACTTAGAATTTTACACATAATTAACTTATTCATATCTTTGAAATATTTTTGTTATTACTCACACATATATGAAATCACACTATCTACATACTACTTAGATGATGGTGTTGCAAAATATTTTTTTTGATATATAGATATAGGTTATTAAAGGTTATATTAGTTTTAGGTTATATTTTGATATTTTTAGTTTATTTTATTTATTTTTATGGTTATTTGGGTGTATAGATGGAAATTGGAGGTTTAGAGATGGTGGATGAGATTCGGAAGGCTTAATTAAACAGGCAAAAATCATCTGATCAGCAAATTTGACCGGAAAGGAAAATTGGCCAGATGGTAAATTTGTCCAAATTGGAAATACTGCCCTATCCTTCTGAAGGTAGATCTGATCAGAGCTTGGAAAATGTATATTTCCACTGATTAAGTCAGCTTGTTGGAAATCTGATTGATGATTGACAACAGGCCAATGCAAATATTGAATGTTCACAAAAATGCCAAATAGATCGCCATAATAAACAAATCAGAGAACATCAGTACCAAATTGGGGATAAAGTTTATTATGCAATTTTAGGGCTAAAAAGTTAGACTTCAAATGGCATGGGCCATATTATATATATGAAATGAAATCCAATGGCACATATAAGCTGAGAACAATGAAAGGAAAACTTCGCAAGAAATTAGTTCACATGGACCAAATTTGTCTTCATTATGAAAGAGATATAAATAACCCCTTACAATAGCAGAATAATAGTAGACCTAGTAGTATTTGAAAGAATTAATCACCTTACAAAAGAAAATTACTCCTGGTATGGAATCATTTTTCAACAACTTCAAAAATTGATTAAAGGCATTCCTGCAACTTTGGATGCAAAAAAAGTAAGAGTATCAGAAGCTTCAAATTACATTAACATATATTGTACTAAAAACTCTTGAAAGTTTAGAATTAATAGAACTAGTAATGATTTTGAACATTGATAAATTATAGGAAGATTTTGAGAAATGCAAATGGGATCTTCAACAATCTACCAACCACTATTATCAATAATCAAACTATCTGAAAGGAATAGAAGATAAATGTTTGGCAAGATTATTACAGATATTAACAAAACATACATTTTATCAGAAAGCTGTTTAAAAGCATATAGAGGTGTTATACTATCTAAAAGAAATTATAGTGCAACAAGGATGGACAAAATGGGATTATCATATCATACAGCAACACATAGAAAACATTCAGCAAAAGACATTAAAAAAATGGCTAAATGAACTTATAAACTTTTTATAGCCTATAGAATTCAATCCTTAACCGTTATTAACAAAATTAGACCAATATATTTATCCCAGATGAGTGAAGAAATGTTTTATGATGAGCTTTTACTGGAAGCACGTCAAATTGCTGCTGAAGAATCAGGTTTTACAGGAGCTCACCATTAAAAAGGGGTAATGTTGTGAAATATTTTTTGATATATAGATTAAAGGTTACATTAGTTTTAGGTTATATTTAAGATATTTTTAGTTTACTTTATTTTATTTATTTTATGGTTATTTTGGCATATAAATGGAAATCAGAGGCTTAGAGATGGTAGCAGGTTAAACAGGCAAAAATTGTCTGATTGGCAAGTTTGACCAGGAAGGAAAATTGGCCAGATGGTAAATTTGTCTGATAGGCAAATGAGTACCAGATTTCAGATGATATATATATGACTGATGGTAGAGGTTTTGGAAAAGTAGGAAAAGAAAAGTGTAGTTTTATTTAATTATTTATGATAGAAATATATATACAAATATTACCAAGTGCCAATAGAGACAGTAATATTGTATTGTATTTGTTAGTTAATAAACCTGGCCAATTTATTTCAATTTGTTTATTTTCTTACAGTATTCATTGTCTTATATTGATCTTTTGTTACATATCATTTAATTGTCTATATACGATTTAATTCCAATTATCAAATATATACATATTCTAATTATTTCATTATTCATTTACTGATTACTCATTATTTGCACACATAAAATCTGATTTACACCACCCTTTAAAACTCAATGTCATATTACCTTACCGATTACTAACTGATCCTTATTTATATCATTATATTTTTTTTTATGAGGCAGTTTTAAGAGCGAGGTTGATAGGATGATTTAACTTAGATTAGAATGTTACTGTAGTAGGTTTCAAACATAGGTATAAACTGATATAGAAACTAAGTTGGATAGTTCAAAATTATGAAAGTTTCCATCACTTATATGCAAGAGCAGATTGAAAATGCCAAACTATAGCATTATCAGTTCTTATTATAAGTTTTATATTTTATGCTCATATTTATAAATAAAGTAGATGTATAAAAGAAAGTTCAACTGTTTTTTTACAAGTTTATAATTATTTAATTTATTCCTTACATTAAATGTGATTTCATTTCTTAAATGGTGGTAAAAAAAATTTTTTTTTAAATGAACCTTTTTTAATTTTTCAATCTTTGTAACTTTAAAGAAATGGATGGCAAAAAACTGGTACTCAGAGGATTAGTGAGATGATTAGTAACTTGGTATGATTAAGAAAGTTAACAATTTCAAGAAGATAGCAAAATGAGTGTACAAACTTTACAAGGCTAGAGGACTTGCCAATTTGTATACTAGCACTTTTATTTGACCTTATTGCCTTCAGTTTTACAGTTTTAATAAAAGAATGCTGAAATAATTTTATATCAATTAGATAATGTCATGTATTTTTTCTTTACATCAAATGCGATTTCATTTCTTAAATCTTGGTAGAAAAAAATTTTTTTTTTGAATGGAAACTTTAAAAGATAAAAAGAAGACTGAAACAATCTATCTATAATATAATAATATTAATATACTAAAAGAATTTTGTGATGTTTAGATTAGCTTCTGTATAAATAATCAGAATTGTGTAACATAGAAACCGTGATATTCTGCGTCTGATCTATACCCTATTTATTATTAATTGGCTATCAGATCATGTAAACATTATAACGCAAGATTTCATTGCTAATATATTTCTAGTTAATAAAATTTAATTCGGACTACCTTAGCATGATGTGATCAGCCACGGTAATATGGCACGCTGAGCTGGTCAAAAAGGTCAGCACGGTTCTGATGTTCGGGTCTGACAAAAGATCAGCTCAGTGCTGACAATAATTAGCTCAGCGCTGACAAAATATCATCTGGCGCTGACAAAGATCAGCACTGAGTTGATAATTTTGTCAGAACTGGGTTGATAAAAGATCATCACTAGGTTGACAATTTTGTCAACCCTGTGCTGACAAAAAAATGATCGACTTTGCCACCAATCTGTTAACTTAGCGCTGATAAAATTGTCAACCTGGTGCTAACAAAATTGTCAACCTGGTGCTGATAAAATTGTCAACCCGGTGCTGATAATTTGTAAATGCCACACAATTAATTAAAAAGTTACAACCACAAGAAAATTTTGCACCACATAATTTAAAAAAAATTTTTTTTTTTGTTATTCACTCAGTTAAAAAAAAATTTTTTTTACACTGCACTGCACTTTATTAAATATTTAAGGCAGACATCTTTTCTTATATTTACTAAAAAAAAAATTATTTTTTTTTTCATTTATAGTTCAATTACATTGAAAAATTTTTTCATTTATCATTTAATTAAAAAATTTTTTTTTCGTTTTATCATTCCAATTAAATAAAATTTTTTTTCATTTTTTGTTCAATTAAAAAAAATAATTTCGTTTATTGTTGGTTCCTTTGCTAAATTTACGTTAATTTTCCATTTCCTTATAGATTTCAAATATCTGGACTTTTTGGTAGGTGTTGTAATATCGATATTTTTTAAACTTTCTTTTGTTCTAATTAACGCTAACTTGTTTTACAGGTTTCATTTTTGCAAATTCCTGGAACTTCCGGTAAATGTTAATGTATTTGGCTTTTTTCGCTTTTTTCGTTTAGTTAATAAGTTAAAGCTAAATTTCTTTTTTGTAGATTCCATTCCTGATGTAAAACCCCTGGGTTTTTTGTAAGAATTGTGTTTGGTATTGGTGTTGGTATCAATTTGACTTTCATAAATTTTTTCTTTGTAAATTTATTTGTAAGAAAATCCTGTGATATTTTTTGTGCTTCTTTTATTTTAATTGATACTAACTTTATTTTTTGTAAATTATTTATCTCTAACTTTTATAGGTAAAATTCTGGCTTCTGGTGAATATATTAATGATTGATTTTTTTGCAGCTCTTTTTTGTAGCTAACTCTGGTATGTATTAGTATTAGGTACTAATATTATTATTTTTTTTACTAATTTTTTTTTTTTTTTTTTTAACAAATCCTTTTCTTTTGTTTTTTTTTTTTTTTTTAATTTTTTTTTTTTTTTTTGAACAAATCCAGAACTTTGGTATTTTATTTTGGTTAATTAAAATTTTTTTACAAATTTTACAAATTTTATTCCTGATTTTATAGTAAACTTCCAGATTTTTAGTGATAGGCCCTGTTGTTAGTTCGTATTGGTATTACTATTTAGTTGCATTTATTTTGAAGCAAAAGTAATCACAATAGTAGTAATTTATAAGGTTTGGTTTTTCTTGATGTAAAATTAAAAACATAATTATGTTCTGCCTCTACATTTTTATTAAAACACTAAAAGATTTGTTGGCTGCTGATCGTATTAAAATAGAAAAGCTTGATTGTAATGTATTATATAATCAGCAAATCAATGCCAAGGATGGGAGATCTGCATCTTAAAATGGAAATCACTTAAAAACTAATCTTATGTTAACATTAATGTTAACGTTAACGTTAACCTATCATGACTTGTCAATCATTTCAAGTCAATACACTAACATTGTCGTGCCGCCTACCCACCCATGAGGTCATATTACACATTTATAGAATGTCTTTCTTGCTAAAAATTATGGGATAAAAATTTTGGCAAATCATGTGAAAAACTTTGAATTATATATTTTGTACATATTTTTTTTATTTTTGATCCCAAAAAATAAATAATTGGATAGTAAAATTTTCATTATCATCATCTCATTCCTCCTCCTCCTCTCCCATGACTCCTCAAGTGCTTAC
>JADRCO010003272.1:0-10550 GCA_021464525.1 Rhizophagus sp. LPA8_4_AMF
TCAACAATTTTGTACAGATTTTATGGCAAACTCTCCAGAGAAAATATTTAAATCAATTGATTTCACTTCACTTCCCGAAAAATCTTTGGTACAACTTATTAAAAGAGACGATTTACAGATGAAGGAAATTGAAGTTTGGGAACATGTATTAAAATGGGGACTTGCACAAAATCCCACACTTCTTTCTGATCCTAGTACTTGGTCAGATGACGATTTCAAAATAATGGAAAATACTCTACAACATTGTTTATATTTAATCAGATTTTTTAGTTTATCATCTAAAGAATTCTTACAAAAAGTTCGTCCTTATAAAAAGCTCTTAAAACGTCAACTTTATGAAGATTTATTAAATTCTCATTTGGATCCTGATAGTGAACCAACTGAAAGCATTTCATTTCCTAGAAATATTAAAATTGATGGAATTATTGATTCAAAAATTGTTAATAATTTAAATATTATTTCAACCATTTCAAGACGGATTGATAAAATGGTAATTAATAATAAATTTGACCATTTAAGAGATTTATATTTACCATACAAATTTGAATTATTGTTAAGAGGGAGTCGAGATGGATTTACACCTAAAAAATTTCATGAATTATGTGATGATATACCTTATACTGTTACATTTATTAAAGTAAAAGGAACGGAAGAAATTCTTGGTGGATATAATCCGATAATATGGAAAACTCATGATTCTGGTTTATGGGCTAAAACTAAAGATAGCTTTATTTTTTCTTTTAAAAATAATAATACTAAAGATACAACAATTAGTAATATAGAAAATACAAATTGTGCATTGCATTATTACTTTAAATGTGGCCCATATTTTGGCAGTGATATTATTATATTTTCTTCTTATGAATCTATAAATTACAGTACTATTCTTTGTAAAAAGTCCCATTATGAAAAAAAGATAAGAGATACCGAAAGTACGTTTTTAATAGAAGATTATGAAGTATTTCAAATCACAAAAGGATAAGTATATGTTTTATTTTTAGATGCAGTATATATGCAATAGAGAAATTACTAACTCATTACTTTAAGAATAATGAGCAAATATGATAGGAGCATACTATTAAAATAAACAAATATGAAATTCAATATCTCCATATTTTCACAAGTCAAATAGATTGTCGTTGTAAAATGATATTTAATAAAATTTCTTTGATTATTAAAGATTTAAATAATAAAATGGCACATTAGCACAGATAAATTTGCGTAGTTATTAATTAGTAAGTAGTAATTGTAAAAACAAATAAAATCAAAATTTTTTTTAGATGTTCCATGAAAAAAATCATTTTTAAAACTTAAATTGATTTTACAGTATCTAAACGAGCTGCAGTTAAAATTTATGACTGTACATTAAGTCTATTTAATTGGCAGTACTGCAATAAGTATATAGTAATGAAGTATTTAATTACCCTTCAATTTAAATAATATTTTGACCGATTTATAAACAGATCAGATACTTTGCTTCTTATACACTATTCTCAAGGGTTTAGATAACAACGTTTTAATTTAGCAAAACTTATAGAGATTAAATAAGAAAAAAATAGACTAAATATTAGCATTATATACAATCATAATCAGATAATCTGATCTGTATTTAAATAAATATGAAATAATGTGAGATTAATAACGATTACATAAATTGATAAAACCTCTTTTCCATAAGTGTTAAAACCCTTTACCGTAAGAGTTTTTTTTACGAAATGAGTATGGATACGAAAATATTAAAAAATATTAGGATGAAATATATTTTAATCTTTGTAGCATACATTAACTAATATATGTACTCTTTTTTTTAGGGATATCATATGAAGATATCTCAATACATAATATATAAAAAATTTCACTTATGTGCTCATCCGCGGATAGACTGATCGTATCTATCATAAATACTAATAAAAGAAATAAATATGTCGGTGATTTACTACACACTAAAGTGATTAATTGAAAAAATTGTAACAATTTCATTTTAGAGTTGATCGCTATTTTCAATTTTGTCGCATTTAAATTGATTGCGTTTTATCCATTCTAATATTCCTATTGACAGCGTACATTGATTAATAAATTCCATATGAAAATACTGTATGTAAAACAAATTAAAAGTGATGCAGAAACACTAGAAATATGATTTTTTTCTAGAATACTTTCTTCAGTAAAAAAAAATCCAATGTCAGTAATATAACTGAATATGGATAGATTCAAAAGCGCTCATATTATTTATGAAGCTAAATAAACTTTGTACATTCTATGCCAAAGATATGATTGAAAATTAACACTTTTAGATTCTGAGCATAATTTGAAATACTCCATAATTTACCTATTGTTTTTTAGTCAAACTTTAAAATTTCAATTATTCTTTTTGATTAAAAAAATGTTTATATGAGATTATATTAAATACAGTAGTTGGAATCATTGGAATGTTTTTTTCATCATAAATATTTTAAGATCTGAATCAAATCATGAAAAATTAATTATTAAGTTTGAATTATATAAAAGGCTGAAAAATGAGAAAATGTCAATTCTCGAAAATATCTCGCATATTTACATGAAAAAAGGTGAAAACACAATTATTCTATATTTTTCTTTAAATAATAAAATGCATTTGCTGTACATCACATGCTCATTTTTTCTAGTTAAAACAAACAAATTGAAATATTACAAGAATTCCTGATTCGTTGTATCTCTTCATCTGGTGGAAGTAACATACAGTATATAGATTATGCGTATTTATATTTTAAATCAAACTCGTAAAAAAAGGACAGTGATAAAGAAGATGTAACGAGAAAATTATAATTCATGAATCATGACACACACTTATTATTGTATTTTTTAATATGTCAATAAAAAGAAGTTCAATAAAGGATTATTTCACATAATAGATGATTATGAAATAATATTATGAAAGATATAAGGAACGACATTATATTCGTAGATTTTGACTTTGAATATTTATTCTCACGCTAAATTTTTATGGTAAAATGGCTGCAGATTGGCGTATTGTACATGATTCACTGTACAACATTTATTTATCTTTTTTTTCATGATGAACCACCTTTTTTTTAAAAAAAAAGACAGACGAAATATGACTACTCAATTTTTTTCAAAATTAAGTCAAAACTATATTGAATTATTAGGAGATGATGATTATTATGATATTACAATTGAAGTCGGAGAGGATCCTAACGTAAAAATCCTTCGTGCTCATATGAATATTTTATGTTACCGTTCTCCTTATTTACGACGAGCTTTAGTTTCTAATAAAAAGAATAAAGCTAATTTTTTAGCTCACATTAAGTTACCAAAAATATCACCTGAAGTCTTTCAAATTATTTTAAAGTAAGTTATTATACAAATGAATTTAATATTGTAATAGCAAGTTTTCTAATATTCAATATTTAAATTTTTAATTTAATATAGATATATTTATGGCGGTATTCTTCCATTAAACGGGCAAGATAACTCACAGGTTATTAATATTTTATTGGCTGCAGATGAATTACTACTTCAAGAACTAGTTGATTACTTACAAGTATATTTGATTGAAAATAAAACCGAATGGATGGAACAACACTTTGAACTTATTCACCGTACAAGTTTTCAGTCCAATTCTTTATTGCAACTTCAACAATTTTGTACAGATTTTATGGTAAAATCTCCGGAGAAAATATTTAAATCACTTGATTTCACTTCACTTCCTGAAAAATCTTTGGTACAACTTATTAAAAGAGACGATTTACAGATGAAGGAAATTGAAGTTTGGGAACATGTATTAAAATGGGGACTTGCACAAAATCCCACACTTCTTTCTGATCCTAGTACTTGGTCAGATGACGATTTCAAAATAATGGAAAATACTCTACAACATTGTTTATATTTAATCAGATTTTTTAGTTTATCATCTAAAGAATTCTTACAAAAAGTTCGTCCTTATAAAAAGCTCTTAAAACGTCAACTTTATGAAGATTTATTAAATTCTCATTTGGATCCTGATAGTGAACCAACTGAAAGCATTTCATTTCCTAGAAATATTAAAATTGATGGAATTATTGATTCAAAAATTGTTAATAATTTAAATATTATTTCAACCATTTCAAGACGGATTGATAAAATGGTAATTAATAATAAATTTGACCATTTAAGAGATTTATATTTACCATACAAATTTGAATTATTGTTAAGAGGGAGTCGAGATGGATTTACACCTAAAAAATTTCATGGTTTATGTGATGATATACCTTGTACTGTTACATTTATTAAAGTAAAAGGAACAGATGAAATTCTTGGTGGATATAATCCTATAATATGGAAAACTCATGGTTCTGGTTTACGGGCCAAAACTAAAGATAGCTTTATTTTTTCTTTTAAAAATAATAGTATTAAAGATGCAATCATTAGTAACGTACAAGATAAAGATCATGCGGTGTATCATCACTCTAATTTCGGTCCACATTTTGGAAGTGATTTATTTATATACTCTTCTAACGAATATAAAGATTATGAAAAAGTTTATTGTAGAAAGTATTTTTATGAAAAAATGATAAGAGATATTAAATTTACCGAACAACCTTTTTCCATAGAAGAATATGAAGTATTTCAAATTACAAATAAATAAATGAATATTTGAAGCAAGGATACCTTGATTTAAATATTCCAAAATTTAAAATTTTACTTTATTATATGGGAAATTATTTATATATATTTGTTAATACACTATTTTGTTCCACTGGTTAACTCAATTATACCACATTCCCTAATATGGGTAATGTTTATTTAAAGGGATAAGCTAAAAAGTCTATCAGTAGTTTAAAAATGTATACTGAACATTAATCTCCGTGGTATAAACCAGATCAGCCTCGATCTCTCACGGCTCCGCCGTGGTGATCAATATCCACAATGAAATTAGCTTCAATTTAATTAAGTTTATTGAATAAATTTATCATACACTTAAGTTGTTGGAAAGAAGAATTAGAGAATATTATGAATTTTCTTAAGCTTTGTTGAATAAAAAGAAATAATGTTGCAAGTAAAGTCCTATTCATATTTCTTTTTTTTTTTAATATAACATAAATTTCTTCGTCAAATAGGTTCTATTTCGTTAAAGATAAAACCGTAAATTAATTATTCGGCTATTTCTTTTCTTCAATTTCTATGAATTCCCTGTAATAGTAGTATAATAAAAGAATATATACAGTATTTCGAATTTGATTAAAAAAGATTCCATCTAACTAGTGAAGTTTAATTATTAAATTTTTTTTTATAAAAAAAAAAGAAATGTTATAACGTTCAGACGATGATGAGAACCATATACCTCAATTATTTTACATTACTTTTATTGAAAAATATTTATTATCAATATTTTAATTTCATATACATTTATGTCAAGAATTATTACAAATAGTACATTGTTTATTTATCATTTATTAAAATTGGATATAAGATGAATAAATTAGTTTAACTACTATACAGTATATATATGTTTTTATACGACAAACATGTACTAGTTGTTATTATATAAGTTATATTTATGTACAAAAATCATTTTTTTTTTACTATCTTCTCTTGTGGCTTAAATCATAAACAGGTAAAGCGAAATAAGAAGTTTCAAGGGTTATTAATTCAGCAAAAGCGTTATACCAAGCCATTAACGAGGTTAATATACCGAATACACCACCAGCTTTTGTTAAGCCATTTGGTCCTTTTATATCTTCGCTAAGTTGGAAAAATTTCCCTAATGTAAGTAAGACCATTGCAATGTTTAAGAAAAAGAATAATAACAGTGTCGCTCCATTTGTTTTGAGCGCCGCTAATGTCAAAAGGAACGTAACTGTTAAGTTAAAAAAAAAGATGAGCTTTTAGTAAAAATGACAAATGTATATATGAGCCGTGTGTATAAAATATACTTACAGATAGTCCATCCTAGTAAATATATTCCAACTAAAATAAATATAGTAATGATTAATTTTAATATCATCATTTATCATTACCATTTTAAGAAAAAAAAAAATTTATTCACCAGCATGATCAACTGCAAAAGGATCATCGGGTACGTAAAAATCTGTAAGACGAAAAATAAAATTTGAAGCGTAAGAGAGCCAAAAAGCACCAAAAGAACCAGCAGCGGTGGCACCAAAGGTATTTCCAGCTTTAAGATGCCACAATCCTGCTAATAATTGTACTAGACCGCCATAAAATAATGCTAATCCTACTACAATATTTGGAACTTGTAGGTGTGAGGATCCAGAATTATTAATCGACAACACAAATGTTGTTAAAGCGAATGCGCATAACCCTATTATTTAAATAAAAAAATTATGGATAAAATTAGAAAAGTTAAAATTTGAATTTAGTTTAATAAGGAATATTACCGTTCCAACTTAATTGTTTGTTTACCGTTTTCACCCTTCTATTTTTTTTATATTTAAATACCCCTAACAAACAATTAAGTTGGAATGGTTTATTGAACACAAACCAAGTGGTCCAGAGCTGCCGATTTTTGGAGTGTCTTCGAATTCTTTGACTTCCCCACTTTTTCCTTCTTCAAGAGTCGTCATTTTTGGCTCGTTATTGTCGTTATACTTCGATATTTAAGGAATTATAGATGTTAATAATATTTTCAGAGAATTAAGAATAGAGAAAAAAAATGGTGATTTTATAACAAATTCACACATTCTTTTTGTGACATCGGATTTCGGAAGTTCTTTTTTTATTCTTTCCGATAAAGATAATCAAAAAAGTTTTATTATGTAATACATAAGAATATCATCCCGTCATATTCGATTTTCGCATTAACATTTTTGATATTTAAAATCGCGATGATCACATGCGACAAATGATCAAATGACCAGATCATCATCAGCCAATTCTCCCCTCACTTGACACCACGTGTAGATGCAACTTTATGATATACATAATACTATTATGAAAAATAAAAATTCGTTATTTAACGTTATGTGCAAATTTAAGTCTTCAATTAATAATATGATTACTCAATTAATTCAAGTAGGTGGAGATTCTAATGTAGTACGCGTATGAATATTATTGCATTAAGTGCTATAATAAATTTAATACAGCTAAATGTATAATAATGTAATCTTTTTAACCTTTTTGTTATAAAATAGTTATTTTGATATTTGTTTATTGAGTATAAAAGCTTTTAAAGTTTTATTGGCTCTTTGACCGTGAATAAGTTTAATATTTGATTGTTTATAAAAAATTTTATCAAAAATAAATAAATAATAAATAAATAGATAGATAAATTCGAATGAATGGAATTTTACATTGAACAGGTTAGTTTCAACATAATTTTTTATTTAAACTAAACAACAATTTTTTTTTGTATCCTGGTTGAGTAATTTAAAGAACAACTAAAAAATACTTAAAGATATTGATTAAGATCAATATGTTCAAAGAATTCTTGAAAAAATTCTTCCAAATATCAATTTTGTGAATATTCAAATATAGAAATATTGAATTAATTATTATATATGTGTATACTTATATATAATTATTTAATTATTTAAATGAATAAATTTGATCGTAAAAACATTAGAAATTTACCATATTTACCGTAATAATGTTATCGATAATATCTCTACATTGCGATGATAAATACAATATCTACCTTAAAATATAATGTAGGAGCCGCAATATATATATATATTTTTTAATGGAAAGATAACTGACCGAATTTTTACGTTCATCCTCAATAACCACTACTTTCTGGTTTAGATTTGTAATACATTATTTATTATTAAAAAAATTTTTATTCGCAAATTAGCAATTTTATAAATGTCACAAAAAAAATGCGTACCGCATTTAGAGAGTAAAAAGATAATCCATTCATATCTAGATATCACCATAATCGAGAAAATAGAAGTTTTTTTTTTCTTAGATTACTTTTGGCCAAATGATAATCCTGATCGTTCGGTCGCAACTAAGAAAAATGGATAAAAAACAATACCACGGAAATTTACAATTTGTGTCACCGTTAATTTGAAATTTAGAAACGCTTTACACGAATCAAATTTTTATGGCGTAGATTACGTAAAACATTGAGACAATCCCTTTACTAAATGAGTAACACACAATGGATTTTTTTTTATATTTTTTCTTTACTGATTTTTTTTTATATCTTATAAAGAGAATTATGTCATCACAATTACTTACAAAATCGTTACAATACAACTATAAAATGAAAGTCATTTAATCATTTTCTATTGCGATCGACAATGTGCGTTTGAGAAACCGAAATTCCAAACCTTGTTTTAGAGTGCAGAATCTTCTTTGCCAAAAGAGGTACATACAATAATAAAACTTGAAACGATCCCCAAAATGACTAAGTAAAAATTCTATTAATAAAAGCAGAATTACTACTGCAGATCGGTTACGATCGCGTGCATATGACTAAAATTCATCTTCGGAATTGGGTGTTAGGTAAAGGGTTTTGCCGAACGATGCTTGGTCGCATCTAATCTGCCTAATCCACTTAAAAAGAGTTTGTCTTAGAGCGGTGGCCAGATGGTTTCTTTTTAGATGTAATGTACACTTCAACTTGTTTGGTTGTCGTGTATGTGCGCCGCTAGCGTTCCTTCATTGAAACTTAAAAATAAAAAAATAAAAAAAATGAAATGATTGTCGGTGGAATATCTCACCAACAAACGTTTCACTGACAGGACAAGGGAATTTAGGATTAGAGTTAGTCAGGTAAGGAAATTAGAGTTAGGATTAGGTTAGGTTAAGATTAGAATAAGTGGATTAGGATTTCAAAACTGTCGATAAAATGGCTGTCGACAAAATGTTCCTATTGGCGAAATGATAGTGAAAACCAGACTCAAAAGTTTTTTATTTAAACCATCCGATTTCTTGAAAAACCTTTAGTTCAATTTATTAAAAGAAATGAAAGTGGAAGTTTGGGAATATGTACTTCAATAGGGTTTTGCACAAAACCCTACACTTGATAATTCAGATCCTAATAACTGGACAGATGATGATTTCAAAGCAATGAAAATACTTTGCAGTGGTGTTTATTTTTAATACAATTATTCACCTTCTCTTTGATCAACCCTATATTTCTCAATGAGATAATAATTGTCAAATAGTTAACTTTCGAAATTATGGTAATTTAATTATAAGAATTAAAAACTTGTGTAACTTAATAATACGAATCCGAGGTGAAAATTTTTATGCAAACAATAATATAAATGTCTAATGCCATTATACTGTATCTATCACATTTAAATAAAATACTTTTTAACAAACATAATTTTCATTTGATTTTATTTTCAACGTTCTGTACCATTAGTAGTAAACATCAAACCACGTCAGAAATTTTCATGTTACGTACGGTATTTATGTACTTCTCATTTTATAAGCAAGAACGTTGGAAAAATTGGAAGAATTGGAAGATGCCGATCTTTTTTGTTTCATAATTTTTACATTTAATATATCTTATATATTCAGAGACCTACAATAGAATGGGTATTTTACACTTTTAATCGTATTTTACTGAAACAATGACAATTATACCAAAAGACATTTTATTCATACGTATTCCTAAATTTGTGTTGTAATATTAAATCTTTAATTTTTGTGATATAATGTTCGGATGTATAACACTTAAACTAACATGTATAATCAGTTAATTTAGCGATGCTTCAAAAAAATAACTTTCATTAGTTTCCATAAATGTAATCATCCATATTATAAATAACTAAGATAAACTTCTTACGGCTTTATTGAATAAAATATTCCAAAAAAGACAACTAAGGTAATTTGGTATGACATGTGAGATTTCTGCTCCGTTGGGTCAACTATGATAATTAATTTTTAACTTTTTACGGCTAAACCAATAAAATTGCTTTAAATTATATCACAGAGATAAACTTATTGTAAATGCGGAAATTTCACCTTTTATAATTTTCTATAAATTTTTGGAATATTTTTTAAAATGACAAGTATATTGATTAGTACGCATTTAACTTACTAACAATTACTTTGCCAACAATCATTTATCAACAAACGTTTCAACTAGAGTTGGATCGGTCCATCCAGTCCCAAAAGACTAGTCTTTCGGCCAGGTCTTTTATAGTTTAGTTAAGATCATTGATCAGCAAGACAATGAAATACAACAGGTCGTCAGGTCGCACTAAAAATTTTGACATTAATTTACTCACAAAATAATTGAAAAGGTCTTTTAAAGCATTAATAAGGAATCGAATGATATTGATAATTACAAAATATTAAAATGAAAATTTTAATAATACAAAATGATAACTTGTCCGGACCAGTCTTCAAATCCTGGAACAAAGACCATGAAGACCAGTCTAAATTAAGATCAGTCTTTCTAGGACCGATCCAATCCTAAATTTTCACCGCAAATGTTTTTCCATGATACATATTTATGTCAGCATTAGGCCGTTCCAATTTGATTGTTTGTTTAACGTCCAGATTTTCTGAAAAGTTTGAGGGGGGAGGGGGGTCTCCATTAAACAAACAAACATAATAAAACTTTGGAAATTTTGGGAAAATTCGGGTAATTT
>JADRCO010003273.1:0-10549 GCA_021464525.1 Rhizophagus sp. LPA8_4_AMF
ATCCAAGTTGTAATCCGAAATGCCGTAATTATTACTTACGGTGACCAACCTTAATGTGGAATAAGATCTTGAAAAATTTTTGGTGTAAAATATGTTTATTAATATTCATTTTATGTCATACGTTATTACATCAATAAAGTATAATATTACTATGGAAAAATATAATGCACTGTAGAAATATAATAACAATACCTAAAATATATATTTTGTTTAATAAAGCTAATAAAGTTTTAATTTGGTAATTTACCAAAACATAAAATTTCTAATAATTTACCAGACTCGGATACATTGATGTTCTCACCTATTAAACTATAATCAGCTTCTAAAGTGGATACGAAGGACTACTCTCCACCATATTGATAATTTACTTTGATGAATGGTAATTTTACATTTACACCACAACCTATATACTATAAATAATAAATGTTATAATAAATACTCTTAAATAATAATAATCTTGTGTTAGTCTAAATTGATGGTTTAATCTCATTAAGGTGTAGATGAATTAGACTTATTAGATTTTTTATCCAACTCTTGTTTAAGTAATACTCCTCCTATACCTCCTAATACTCCAATGATCGCGGTTGCAATTGGTACAGTAATCTCTATAACTTTTTCATTTTTACAATTATCAATTGCTATATTTTTTTCCTTTTCACAGTCAGGGGGATCAACATATCTAGTATAGCAAATTTCTCCACTGAAACTGGGGGTAGGGCAATTAATGTCTTTGAAATCATCAACCATAGCTTGTATACGGAACAGGTGTTCCCTCACAGAAGTAACATTAACACCGACGTATTTAACAACGTTTAAGTCGTTATTAGTAAATGCGCGTATGTGAAAGCCACCTAACCCATTTTGAGATACTAATTGAATCAAAAGGGTTGAGGCGCCACAAGGCATCCTATAAATAAAAGTTTATATCAGTATTAGAAATTAAGAAACTAAGAAATAAAAGTTATACTTACTCGGTCAGAGTAAAAGTTATGTTTCCGCCACTGTACGAGTAGAAAGTATCATCAAAATTCCAACTACCATCTGTCCTCAGTTCGCTAGTAATTTGCTGGCATTTTGCATCCAGATGGTAAGAAAGGAAAACAAGAAGAAAGAAAGCGAGAAATAACGTATTATGAATTTTTCTTATAACCATAATTTGATTTTAGCGAGTAAAACTATTTTTTAAAGTGATTTATACACAAAAAAATTTTTTGATAGTCATGTATGTTGATCATAATTCAAATTTGTATATCAAATGTATCAAATACTCAAATATGTATGGTGGCAGTAGAGTTAAATATATCATCCGAACTGCGTAAATATTATCTTCATTAATTAGGAAATGAAAATCTATGTTTTGTCTTTGTTTCAAATTATTTGTTGGATGGAGATCATCTGCATGAACAATTATATACCTAGAAAACTAATTTCATTGTGTCATATTGCCTAACTTTGTTTGTAATGCAATTTTTACGTGACGATCACGCTAATAATTTTTTGGCATACAAAAATATACTATTACTATTTTCTTTTAATAAAAAATATCCATATATATAAAAATTGTTTTCTCAACAGAACAACTTCCGTGTCGATCTGGCCTACTTGGATATGTGATTAGTAATTTTTTTTTTTTCGTTATTAATCAATAATATTTTGAAAGCTTTTTTTATTATTGTTTTTTTCGATTGTTGTTTCTTTGAGTTCGACTTTGATGACCTTTCAAAATTTTTTTTTTTTATTTATTATTTTATAAAGAACGAAAAGGAAAAAAAATATATTTTCATATATGAATTAGCAGAAATTCCTGATGGTATTATTGTCATAAATAAATGGTAATCGGTAATTCGGAAGCGTATCACTAGAACCACCCTAGCGGCACATCCAAAAAAAGAATATCCGGGTTTATTTTTTTGCCAGATCACATCATAAAATTGAAATCGTTCCCAGAACGGTCGATTGTAACACTATGAGTCAAGTTCTAAGTTCTAACTTTAGTATCTTAACCATAATCCGATATTAGAACCTAGTCCTAAATAAGTCTGGTTACAATGTACTGAATTGTTCATCTTCTGACATTCTGACATTATTTAATTCGTGATTTGCTATTTATAATTAAAATTTTTCTTCTTAAAAGTGAAAAAAAGTATCAAGCCGAAGGATCTTCATTAAGAAAATTGTACAGAAGCAGTAACATTAATGTATTTTATAAAAAGAATTATGAGTTTCTTTGATATTATATTAATACTTTAATAATCCTGACATTATCTATTCGATTAAGAATAAGAAAATGAGTTTTATAGATGTTCGAAATAAAATTTATTATTTGGGATTGCCGATCGCCAATATGGGGCCAGGGGATAAAAAAAAAAGATGATTCGCAAAGTGTACGTTAGCGTTAACGCCACATGATTGCCGTAGTAATCCCAACTACAGTAAGTAACTAACATTGATTATAATCGAGCATGATTGATTCGATTAAATTGCAAATAAATAAAGTTGGTATTTTTATATTCCTAGGTTTTACGTAATTATAGTCAAGGAATTTTGTAACATCAAATCGTGGAATTATCATATTGAAGTGACGTAAGATTATTAATAATATTTTACTGGCAAATTCGTACAGTATATTATTATTCATACATGAATGAAATTGCTACCTTCCAAAAGTTTATGATTACCGTTTACATATTTGCATGTTTCTTACAGAAGTTGTGATAACGTCATGCTTTTTAAATTCAATTAATAAGACGGGTGAAATTTAGGAAAAAAACAATTAAATTAGGATAATAATTCTACTTCTTATAATGACAATAATAAGACGATTGCTTTTTTAAAGACATTAATTCCATTTAATAGGCATTATGAGTTTTTATTTACTTGTATTATTCTATATAATTCAAATTTTCTTTATTAAAAGAGTAGGTCTCCGAATTACTTGATTATTACTAAACGTTTGTGATAACAAATAATTTTAATTTAACAATTTTGAACCGTCTTAACATCATTGGACAAATTTCTTAAATTTAAATCGGTCCAGTCCCAGTCCAGTCCAGTCCAGTCCATGTTGAAAGACCAGTCTTTTTAGGATTGGACCAGACTGGACTGGACTAATCCAACCCTAGTAAATTTTGACTGAATGACATATATTTTGTATAACTTTTACTACTTAGAGATACTAAATTAGGTTCATTTAAATTAAAAAATTATGGAAAACCTTTTTATAAAATATTATCCACATGTATCCAACTGCATCTAATAAATGATTTTCTCGCTAAAATTAAATGTGATATCATCGCAGTTATCATATTAGAGGTTATCATATTAGAGGTTATTATCGTTGATCGGTAAACTTTTAATTATGTATTTTTTCATCACATCTCACACCACGTCCATGGTCACACCCCATTTTGGTTTTGAAACAATGAACATCCCTAATTGATAAATTCAAAAAGCAATCATTTTTTTAATCATTTTTAGAGGAAAAAGCGTACTGACAACTTTTGGAAAGTCCTCTTTTGGTAGCCATATTCTTAAAAATTAATATATAAAAATAATTTTAATACATATTCACATGGTATTTCCAGATATATTAGACAAAGAAATATGAAAGAATGGAATTACTAAGATTACTTAAAATAATGGAAAAATGAATTAATTTGTTTTCTTTATTAGGTATGATATGACTTTAAATTTTACTAATAAAATTTATTATTTGATGACTCAATTTAATCATGCGGTGAAAGTGTCACAGGAGAGGAAGACATAAAAGTATATACAGTATTATTGGTATTAATTTTAATAATTTAATTTAGTATAAATAAATAAAGAAAAGAATAAATTCTTATTAAATATTAAATTAATTTTGTTGTTACATTAATTTGATATTCCACATCAATATATAAATTATATTATTAATTTTAATTTTTAAAAACCGGAAAAAAATTTATTGTTCAAAGCGTAAGCGGAGAGAAAAAGATCAGGGAATTCCGATTGTTACAACCAACAAGATTTTGTGCTACATAGTAAATATTACTGCGCAAATCAACAAATTGTGTTTCACACTATTATAGTATTATATAATTGTTTACTAAATAAAGTAACGTTTTATATTGAATGGAATTATGGTTAATGCTTGAGCTATATTAAGTTGTGTTTAAGGGTTACCTGATTGGCAAAGTGTTCGGTTAGGGATGGCCAGAAATGACGTCATTTAATTTTTGGGATTTTTGACTAGGTCATACTCCATTTTAGGAAATGTTCATAATTCTGGTCGGCATTAAGGCTTTTACCAATTTCCCAAAAAGGAAATGTGTAACAACATTATAGGCTAGACCCCTCCCCAGAAAATGACGCCATTTCCTGCCCTTCCCTTAGCATTAGGATTAGGTTAGGATTAGAGTTAGGATTAAGGTTATAATTAGAGTAAGGATATATGATTAGTTAAGTTTCGGTTAAGCTGTTTAGGTTAAAACTCTGCCCGAAGGGTTCCAACTTACAAATTAGACATTTATGAGTGTATGAGAGAGTTTCGTTATGCATTAACAAATCATTGATTATATTGAATTCTCAAAAAAAAAAAAGAATCAAAATGTCAACCTTAAATTTTATGAAACAATCATATTCTTTATTACTTTATCAAGAAATTGAGAACAGTTCACAATACAGGAACAAATCATCATGCACACGAGCACATCCGACATACTCCAAATCAAAGTTTGCGTCACACCAATCATTCATAAAAATGTACCACTTAAAATACTGTATAGTACTAAATTATTGATGCGAACATAGAGACTCTTCAGACCCGTTTCCTAGTTTTATTCTTGTACGCTGTGACTCATTTCGGAATACATCGGGTTAAAATTTGATCAACGTTTCACATTAGTCACACGACCTACTTAATAAATTTATTTAATGAAATGAAATTTTTATTTATTCTACCTTACCCAAAATCTTATAAAATAAAATAAAAATGGCATTTGAATACCCCCAAGAAGTTAGCACTGACTATGAAAAATTACTTGAAAATGAAATGGAATATGATGTCATTATATTTGCCGGTGAAAATGAAGATTTAAAAGAAATTCACGCACATTCTCTTATTCTGTGTACGAGATCTCAATACTTTTGTGCAGCATTTTATAATGATTGGGTCGAGAAAAATGATGGAAAGTTTATTCTTAATAAACCTAATATTTCTTCTAAATTATTTAAAATTATTTTAAGGTAATAAATGTAAATATTATTTTAAATGTGACGCAAATTTATTTGTAATCTTTATTTTTTTTTTAATATTTAGATTTATTTATTGTGGGAAAGTAGATTTGACAGATATACAAGGTCCTGAGTTATTAAAACTTTTAATGGCAGTTGACGAACTAAACATTCAAAAATTAATTTCATGTATTCAAAAACATTTAATTAAAAATCAGTATGAGTTTTTACAACAGAATATTGTAGAAATTTTTCAAACAGTTCATCAAAATGGATTATTCACTTATTTATTAATTTTTTGTCTTGAAAAAATTGATATGATAATCAATTCCGATAAATTTATCAGTTTAGAAGCACCTTTATTGGAATTTCTTTTAAAACAAGATGACTTGGATTTAGATGAAATTGAAATTTGGAATGGTTTGATTAAATGGGGAGTAGCACAAGAACAAGAACTTAATAATAAAGACGTCTCTAAATGGGATCAAGAGGAATTTAAAATTTTTGAGAGTATCCTCCATAATTTTATTCCATTAATTAGATTTTATGAAATATCTTCTGAAGATTACTTAAACAGGGTTAAACCATATGAAGAAATCTTATCTAAAGAATTACGAGAAGAAATTTTAAAATTTCATTCTGTTCCTGGATTGAAACCAGCACTTAACCTTTTACCAAGACGTTCCATTGATTCTGTCCTAATTAATCGAAAACATGTTGCACTTTTTGCAAATTGGATTGATAGGAATGATGAAGATATCAACGATACTAAAGTTCCTTATAAATTTATTCTTTTATACAGAGCTAGCAGGGATGGAAATACCAATGCAGCATTTCATAAAAAATGTGACAATAAGAGAGCCACTATAACCGTTGTAAAAATTAAGGATTCAGAACAAATAGTTGGAGGATACAATCCACTTGAATGGGATTCAAGTGGTAGTTATAAGTCTACAAAAGATAGTTTTATATTTTTATTAACAGATAGAACGAACGTTCAGACTGCAAAGGTAGGATATAGTAACGGTAGTACATATTCTATAGTTTGTAATTCATATTGTGGTCCATTATTTGGTTATAATGATTTATTTGTAAATAGTGGTATTTGGTATAGTAATCCAGTTATAAAATATGGTCAATATTCTTATCCTTACCTTGTTGATATGCCATCAGGAAGATTTAATGTAGATGATTATGAAGTTTTTCAAGTCATAAAAAAATCTTAAACCAGAACTCACGTTAAATATAATTTGGGGTGTAGTATTATATAGTTAATTATTTATTCTTATAAATTGTATATTTGAAGTAATGATTTTATTTATTATTCAACTTGTATATTAGAAATAGTGAATATATCTAATATGACCTAATTGGTTAATATTATTTTATTTAATTGAGAAATTATTAAGATCCTAAAATACAGTTTTTCATAAAAATTAAAACTAAAGATTACATTGTTAAACGACGAGTCAAAATTGCTTTTTTTATTAATTTTTAAAATTCTTATAAAAGAAGTTACTTTATTAATATTATTGAACTCTTCTCTTCAAGGATCCGTTACAATACATTGTGGTCTTACCGTGAAAATCGTATCTTGGTTTTCTTAAAACTATTGGTAATATTATAATTTAATACTTCATCGACGTGAACCGGTTAAAATAATAAGGAATGTGAACTACTTTATAATTTTTTTTAGCAATTACATAGTTATTAATTATACATAAAAACAAATAAAAAAGTGTTCATATTTTTTATTTATAAATCTAATAGCGTACAATAATAATATTTATAAACCTTACCCATAAGCGTGATAAATGTGCTACACACAATCAATCCGGTCATTTTCTAATTACTTGAAAAACTTCATAATCTTCTACAATAAAAACATTTGGCAAGTTAAGAGTAGGATAAGATCTTTCATACCAACTATTCCAAATATCAGGATTCTTATCATTTTCATTATGATTTACATATAAATCACGATAACCAAAATATGGTCCACAATGCGAACGACATCGTACAGAATATTGGTCTCCTTTACTGTTTGCTACATTTACACTTTGGAAGTTGTTTTTATCTTTAAATGAAAATATAAAACTATTTTTTGTAGACTTATTTTTACCATTTGAATCCCAAGAAAGTGGATTATACCCCCCAGCTATTTGTTCTGAATTTTTGATTTTTACTACAACTATAGTAGCTCCCCTGTTATCACATTTACTATGAAATGCTGCTGCTGTTTTACCATCTCTGCTGGCTCTATATAAAAGTATAAATTTACAATATTTATGTTTTCTATCAATCCAATTTGCAAAAAGCGCAAAATGATTTTGATTAATTAAATCAGAATTAACAGAATAAATACGTCTCGGTAAAAAATTGACCAATGTTGGTTTATATTCAGGAATCATATGAAATTTTAAAATTTCTTCTTGTAATTCTTTTGATATAAAAGGTTTGACTTTGTTAAAATAATCTTCAGAAGAAATATCATAAAATCTAATTAATGGTGTAAATCTTTTGAGTTTTTCTTGATTATCCTCATTAAGAATTTTTTCTTGCGCTGATCCCCATTTAATTAAATTTTCCCAAACTTTAATTTCAATTAATTTTAAATCATTTCTTCTCAGAATAATTTCTAATATATGAGCGGGCAAATCAATAAAATCGTCAGAGTTAAATAAAATTTCAGGTTCAGAACAGATTGTTTCCAAACAAAATTCTTGTATCTTACTAAGAGTTTTATGATGAAAAGCTAATTTTAGAATTTCGACTGAATCATTTCGTAATAATGGACATTGACGATGCTTAATAAAGAAGTCTTCGGCTTGTTTAGCTAATTGATATAATTTTAAATCATCAGAAGTGATTATAATATTTAAAATTTCAACCCCGGTCTTTTTATTTAAGTCATCCGTTCCGTTTAGGTTCCTATAATTATGTACATGTGTATATTTACATAAATAGATTAAAAATATAAATAATATTTTAAATTATCATAAAAAAATTTATTAGAACATAATTACTTGATAATAATTTCAAAAATTTGAGAATTAACATTTGGTATCTTAATTACGTAATTTCCATCTTCTTTCTCGATATTCTCGTCAGAAAATCTTTTTTTAAAATAATCGGATTTATTGCATAAAGTCTTAGAATATGAACGAAATTCTTTAATATCTGGCTCTTCCCCAACATAAATAATAACATCGGTTTTAAATTTAATTGCTTTTAGTAGTCGAAACACTGACATATTTATTTTAAAAAAAAAAATTATTTTAGACGGTCAAAAGTAAGAAAGAATTATGAGTACAACATGCGTAAATGAACCTTTATAAATAGCATGATCATCATTATGGATTATGTGTACCGATAACCGCAGCAATCAATATTTAGATAATCAGTAGAAATTTAGTCGAAATTATTAATTCTGGTCTATTAATTCTGGTCGGAATTATAAACTTAAAAATTATCTGCGTCACGATTAAATTGCATGATAAATTGTATATTAAATTTCTTGAAAAAAAAAAAATCTTTTAATCGATTTGAGTCTCAAAGTGCGTTACTATTACTATGCTAATCTTAACTGGGGGGAAAATTAACCGGTAAGGGATTAATGTTTAATGCTGATAATGGTTTGACTTGGAATTATGTAATTCTACCCACCGGTTAATTTTCCCCCGGTTAAATGTAGTTAATTTCTATTATTATTATGCTTGAAAATATTTACGTTAAACGTTTACGTTATTATTTTATAAATAAATAAATATATAAATATATACTTACATTTACGAACTTTTATTGCTTCGATGTCCGAAAAATATTACAGATTGACTTTTGAGCATATTTTCAAGATATTTTGAATATATACGAAAAAAAAATGTTTCGAATATCCTCAAAATACACTAAACGATCATATTTCGAGAATTTTTTTAAATATTATAAAAGTTTACAAGACATTTAATGACATTTTCCGAAATCCTTTATTTGAAGACCTCTAAATTACGCACCAATTTTATTTAAACGGTTAAAGAACATTGCAAAATGTTTTTTTAACATGTAATTTAACAAATAAAAAATGGTTTGCAACGTTTTTTAATTATTTTAATAGAAAATGTTGCGAAAATGTTTTTTATTAATAATTTCATAAAAAAAAGTTTTCACACAATTTTTAATAAAAAATATTGTGAAAACGTTAAAAACTGAATTTATAATGAGGTTCAGTTTTCAGTAATTACCAGTCCCAGTCCAGTCCGGTCCTCAGATCTCAGACCGAAGACCGTGAAGACCGGTCTCAAGACCAATGCAGGACCGGTCTTTGCTAGGACTGATCCAACCCTAAAATTTACTATAAAATCACTTGAAAATGGTCTTTGCTCGCTAAAACAAACTATAAAAGCTAAAACCATAATTACAAACAAAATTTTTAAACCATATTTTCTTATTTTCTTGCTTTTCGTTTTCCTCTTTTACCAAGTTGATGCAGAATGTAATACAGAGGCCACTAGTAAATTAACGAAGGATGGCTCCTGGAATTTTGATGATACATACTACTTATTTGGTGGCGGAAGAATAGCTTTTAATCTGACTGAGTAAGTATAAGACCAAGTAAATAAAATTATTCTTTTTCAATAAATTTTACTTAATCAGCCAATCATTTCAGAGATCAATTTTATATTTTAAATTTTATTGCTGGATCAAATTTATTATCAGTTATGAGAAAACTAACATTAATTTTTTAATTTCTTATCTTCCAATATTGATATAACTTTTATTTATAGAATGCCTTGTGGTGCATCAAATCTTTCGATTCAAAGCCAAGCCCAATATGGGGGAGGTGGCTATGACATACAGAACTTTACAAAAGATGATCTGCATATTGAAAAAGACATCAGGCATGATATTTCTGCTATTACACAACATATATTTCGTATACAAGCTAAGGTTGTCAATTTCGATAACATTACTTGTTCTGATTCCCAATTCAAGGGAGTTCTTTGCTATTCTAAATACATTCCTCCCCCTGAGGGTCCTGACTGTAAAAACAAAAAAGGCATAGCAATTGGTGTACCAATTGCAACCACGATTATTGGAGTATTAGGGGTATAGGCCTATAAGGGGGGTTATTATTTAAACAATATTTTGATAATAAAGATAGGCCTTCTCAACCTTGCCCTATAAAAAAAGTAGATACGTTTTTTATACTGAAAGATACATTTTGTATACTGAGAGATACGTCTAGATACGTCTAGATACGTCTAGATACATTTTGAGATACGAAAAAATGCACAATTCCGTATCTCACATGATACGTTTTTTCAGTATCTCCGTATAC
>JADRCO010003274.1:0-10547 GCA_021464525.1 Rhizophagus sp. LPA8_4_AMF
ACGTAATGTAGCGTAATGTAGCGTAGCGTAATGTAATGTAGCGTAATGTAGCGTAATGTAGCGTAGCGTAGCGTAATGTAGCGTAGCGTAGCGCAATGTAGCGTAGCGTAGCGTAATGTAGCGTAGCGTAGCGCAATGTAGCGTAGCGTAGCGTAATGTAGCGTAGCGTAGCGCAATGTAGCGTAGCGTAGCGTAATGTAGCGTAGCGTAGCGCAATGTAGCGTAGCGTAGCGTAATGTAGCGTAGCGTAGCGCAATGTAGCGTAGCGTAGCGCAATGTAGCGTAATGTAGCGTAATGTAGCGTAGCGTAGCGCAATGTAGCGTAATGTAGCGTAATGTAGCGTAATGTAGCGTAGCGTAATGTAATGTAGCATAATGTAGCGTAGCGTAATGTAATGTAGCGTAGAAAAACGTTATTGCTTTCTATGACGAAGGAACATAACAGATTCCTCTTACAGAATACGTAGATCTTCATCACCTACACTTCCTCAATCATTTTATACTTACACATATTAAGTCGCAATAAAAAGATAGAAAGAAAGATATTTTTGAAATAATTTAAAAGCTGAGACCACAAGCTTTTTAGAAATGTGCGGAATAACGGATAAGAAATAAAAAGATAAAAAGAAAGATATTTTTTGAAATAATTTAAAAGCTGAGACCACAAGCTTTTTAGAAATGTGCGGAATAACGGATAAGAAATAAAAAGAATATTTTTTGAAATAATTTAAAACAAGCTTTTTAGAAATGTGCGGAATAACGGATAAGAAATAAAAAGAGATATTTTTGAAATAATTTTAAAAGCTGAGACCACAAGCTTTTTAGAAATGTGCGGAATAACAGATAAGAAAGAAGTGATATTTATATTTGGACGCGTCCCATCGCGTGACTGCGGAAAGAATCAATTACTTTACTTACTTACGTAATTATGTAATCACAGAAATCACATAACTGCGCCATGACCACCTGAACTATCCTCAGCTTTCGTACTAATAATATCTTTTAAAAGGTTTTAAGATCCATGATTCAAAGAATTTTTTCAACTGGCACCATTTATATAATCAATGGGAAAAAAAAAAGTTTCTACCGTCATCATATAGAGTTATTAAAATGGAATAGGGTATGTGTATAGATTTCCTTTTTAAGTCAGATCTACTATTTCACTATCTACAATTACGCAATAATAGACTTCTGTAGCACCCCGGTTTTCTGGGGCGGTTTTTTGTGTCATGGTGGTGACGAATAGAGATCAGACAGGTCAAAAAAGATAACTGATAAATATAATTAGCGACACTCCTCCGGTCACGTGGTCCGGTGACAGAAAACATCCCACCCCATTACACCTCAATGACCTCATATGTAAGAGAGCAACCAATACGAATTCTTAGATTGTTTAACAAATTAGGAAAAAGGAGATTCGGTAAGAAGTAATTGTAACTGATAAAGGCTAATATGATGTATTGACTATTTGTACCAAATAATATAAATATGATGATGTATTGTAAAATGTAAATAATCAGTTTAATGGTGGCTAAGCTTTCACAAAGAAATATATATTAACCAGGCAAAAACAATAGTCTATTTTCAGGCACAAGAAGAAATTTTGGTTATAGTGTATAATTAATTATTAAACTGTTTCACCCATTAATATTATGTGTACAAAATTTATCTGTTATAAGTCATCTCTTTTATTTGATTATGACATAATTTTAATTGTGACTATAACCACTCCATTCAAAAAATTTTTTAAAAAAAATTCGTAATTCATTTATTTCATTTATTCACTCTTACCTCACTCTTACTTCACTCTTACCTTCCTTCCTTCCTTTCTTTTTTTCTCCTTCCCTCCCTCTCTTCTTATTCTTACCATTCCTTTTCTTCCCTCTCACTCTTATCAGCGAAGTAGCCAAATAAACAGCCTCTCTTTTTTTATTCTACTTTGTAGTTTATTATTTTTTAAAAAAAAGTTTCTTTGATATATATATATTTTGCTGGTTAATACATCTTTCCTCGCACACACTCTCCCTCCCCTTGGACTAGCTGGAGTTAAATCTTCTCTTAAATGGTAAGACCATGATACTTTTGTTAGATGAAGTACGTTAAATGGGGTTGGTGATGGTGGCTCGAATTCAATTCAAGCAACTTCGCGACATTCGAGGCGCTTAGAAAATACAAAATTTTACAAATTTAACCAAACACGACCAATTCTGTAGCCTAATATAATACTAATGATTAATTTTTTTTTTAGCTTCGGATATATCCATCTAGAAAATGAGAATGATGCGGGAATGTTCTTCAACAAAGTTCGAGACGGAGAATTTTATGTCAATGGTCGTCTGGTTAACTTTCTGCCATCGAGACTTACTGGATCTAAAGACCCAATTAATTGATGAACCAACTATTTCAACAACTGATCCTCCCATCACTCTGAATGAACCTATTACTTCAGAACCTTCCATTTCAATTGAAAATTTTAAGGAGTTTGGAACAGAAAGACTTGTAGAGTTTCTGACAAATGATAAGAATTTTAATGAACTGACTGAAGCTTGCCAATGACTTTTTTCCGAAAATCAAGGAAGAAAAAATCACCGGACGCTCTTTTTTGAAATTAAGCAAGTGTGATCTTAGAGAATGTGGGCTAAGATTAGGTCCTTCGTTGGAACTTAATTGGCGATCCGCCAATGAATGGGAATCAGATGATCGTCGCCAATAATAAAATTCGGGGATAAACATCTATATTAAACGATAATGACTACAAAATCTCGACTTCCAGTGTACTATGTCTAATAAAAATCGTAATGTACGGCTTTTAGCAGTTGGGAATATTGTAGAATCTCTTCATTATGGCCATTTTGCGTTAAACTGGTGGACTTTTATTCAGAAAAAAAATCTTTTTCTTCCTTGGCGCGTTAATTGTCGTATGTGCGTGGAAATAAATGAAAAACAGTTCGTGTTGCGCGTAATTACACAAGATAATAATAGTATTGGACCTGGATTTATATCTGAAACTGAAGCAAAACATCAGATACATTCTAGTATTTCAGCTGCAATTAATAGTACTTATAAAAAAATCTTTAAAACTAAAACAAGGTATTCTGGGTTAAATGTTCTTGGTTTAGAGGAAGATGAATTTATAGAACAGTTATTATTTGAGGTTTCATTTCAACCATTTCGAATAAATTACAATAATATTCCAATTTTTATTATTCGTATAGGGGCTTCAGATGACGAAGCTCTTAATTTTGCCGGATCTGGATATATTTCTAGTTTTAGTCATAAAGTTAATAAAGAACAGTGCTTAATAGTACAAGCTATTAATGAATGTAATATTAGCATTCATATATATAGACATGGAGTCTTGAAGGAAGAATATTTTGGTGCGTCACCTGAAGAAGCATGGGAAAAAATAGATGGTTGTCATAATTCAGATCCAATGGCATTATTTGGTCTAACAGATTCGACCGTAAAATATGCAATAAAACAACAAATGCAAATTCCCTTATGTAACGTTAAGCAATGGGCAGATTTGAATATTATGATGCCAATATTTAGAAAATATCTCAAAAGAAGGATAGGAATATCTGATCTTCCATGGCATGAGTTTTTTGTTAAATGGATGAATCAAAAAAGCAGCATTATTGAACTCACAGCAGCTTTGGGGTCAATATATCCATCTAATTATAAGTTTGGAATACGTGAATTCCGTGCTTGGAAGCAGATGATGAAAATTGTAGGATGTACTAATATAACTCCTTTTCTAAAAAATACGTCTCAAGTAGGTTTTATATAGAATGTTTTTTTATGTTTTATCAATTTGAATTTTCTAATGTTAGTATCTAATATTTTTAGCTGGAATTTTGGACATGTGCAACTAACCATTTAGCAGATAAAGAAACTATATTAATGTTATATCAAAATAATTTACTGGATATTACTACACCATCAAAAATATGTTTCTTTATACCAGAAATAATTTCAATTAATGAGGATCAAGAGGATCAAGAAATTAATAATGAAGAAATAAATAATGAAATGAAATTTTGGAAAAGTTTTTCACGATCAATTGAAGAAAATAAACGAGGATTAGATGGAAAACAACGAATATTATCCATTATTGTAGAAAAATTTGGACCAAAAATATTACGTGAAAAATTACAGGTATGTTTCAATTTATTTGTAATTTTAATAAAATACAACTATTATACTTATTGAAATTTATTTACACAGGTTTCCAACAATCTTATTACAGCAGCAAAAAAGCATGCACGAATAAATGGTCCTGGATGTTTTCAAGTTGTCAAACCAATTGTTACCCGTTCACGTGTATCAAAGATTCAGGATCAACAGTTTGAGGCATTTTTTTCTGATAAAAATAATGTTTCTATGAGTTCATATGCAGTTGATAAAAAGACAGGTTTGCCTTTACTTTATCTCAAGGATAATAAACAAAAATTATGGGAAAAATTTGAAGCTACATATCCAGATGGAATTAAAAGAACATCTTTTATGGCGCATCTAACAGATGGAAGATATGTATATAGACAAGATTTAGGGGGTTTGTGTAGTATTTGCAATGATTATGGATACGAAGTGTTTGATTCTTTAATTGAACTAGTGGAAACAAATATAGCTCAAAAAGTGCAAAGGGTTAGTTGCTTTTGAAAATTATAAGTATAGATATAATATATATTCAATAATTAAATTTGTTTTTCAGCAAACTTTAATTCATGAAATTGAAACTCTTCGATTCCATATGAGAAGAGAGTATGAAAAAGAACTTTCAATAAATCTTAATGGAACGACAGATCATGTGAATTGTATCAATCATTGTCTTCAGTATGCTTTTGGAGAGTGCATACAACCACATTTAAAGCGTTGTAAAGAGTGTGATCAATTATTTGAATTTTTTAAGAAGATAAAGGAAATTTTACCTATTGAACACCATTTAATTCTAGAAGAAAGTAAAGAAAAATTAGTATATTTTCTTGCTCATCAGGCGCGCAAAACTTATCTTAATGCTCAATTTAACGCACAATTGCTAGAATTAGATGAACGAGGTGCACTATTACTTGCTGATTACAAAATGAAAATTTTGCCAAAATCAGCTCGTGAAAAAAAAGAACAGTTTTTTGGGAAAAGGGGGTGGACACTTCATACAATAATAGTTTTTACCAAAAAGAATACAGTTGTTGAAGTCCAAGCTTTCGATCATTGGTCCTTAGATACTAGGCAAGATGCCTGGTTCACGGCCTCCTCATTTGATGCAGTGTTTGAAGCACTTGAACATAAACCAGAATGGATAAAAATATTCTCTGACAATGGCGGTCACTATCATTGTTCAGAAATGATGGCAATTGTTCGAAATTGGCATCAATGGTATGATATAGATGTGCGTGGTTGGTATTTTTTTGAGCCTGGGGAAGCAAAATCTTTGGTTGATTCACATCATGCTACGGTAAGATTATTTTTAAACTGATGTCTTTTACCTTTTTTTTTAATTATTCTTATTTTAATTAACAGATATCACATGCAATAAAAAGATTCATACGAGTAGGACATACTCTTGACTCAGGAGAAAAAATTCAAACTGCTCTTAAAGATTTGCAAGGAACCTCTATAGCAAATATTGAACCCTGTCGAGACCATGTAGCTGTCAAAACAATGAACAATGTATCAAATTTATTCCATTGGGAATGGCCTAATGATGGAGAGCATGCTGGGTTTATTTTAGGTCGGCCTTTGCCATATATTGGAAGCTGGACGTGCTTCTCACCTTCAGATATCACAAAATTAGTAGAAAAACCAATTCACAAGCCAACACCAAGTGTTACACCACACACAAAACCAAATCAATCTTGGACAATACCACTACCACAAGATAAAGGCAAAAAATTTTTTATTTGTTTGATAATACATTACTAGACCATTGTCTAATTTTAAACCCTCCGTCTCCTGAATCTCTAATATGTACACTTCTTTTAGTTTCTAACACAACTGTGAATATGGAGTATAATTTTCAAAATGAAGGAGGCAAATACGTTATGAAAATTATAAATCTCTATCCCCTTTTCTTCTTCCTCCAGAACTAGAGCTAACCATCACTCTCTTTTAGTTTCTGATGCAAATTGTGATTTTCAAAATGAAGGTACGGTAAAAAAACTGTCATTAATTTAACGGTTTACTTATGTAATACTAATAAAAATTTTTTACTAACCTAACCATTGATCGTTTGATTTATTTATCCAGAAATTGTACATAATTTTTCACTTTCAAGTGGCTGGGCGCTAAAAAGCAATCAACGATTAGGTAAACGTGGATCAGGGAAGCGGATGACAGAAAAAGTCAAGTCTTACCTCCAAGCATTCTTTTTGGCGGGTGATGAAAACAAAAGTGAAAGAATGTCAGCCAGTGAAATGGTACAAGAATTGAGAGAGTTAGTAAAAGAAGGTGAAATACAAGATGATGAAGTTCCACAGGTAAAAACAGTTGAAAACTGGATTTCACGAACCTCAGCTACTTTAAGAAAACAAGCAGCAGCAGACAGAAGACGGGATGAACATTGTGATGATGAAACTGTTAGTCGGGCTGGAGCGTGTCCTGGCGGTGTAAATGCTAATGTTAAAGAGATTCGGGTCAAAACAAAGCATAAAAAATATAAAAAATAGCAAATAATATTGAAAATTATAAAGGATCACCCTTCCTAAACAACCCATTCAGTTTGTTTATTTTAATAATTACTTTTTATTTTCTTTACAAAAAATAATATAATAAATAAATATATTCAAAAAGTAATGAAGAGGTAAAAACTATATATACTAAAAGTGACTAAAACATGTTTACATAGTATAAATAAGAAGAAATGTATGTATATTCGAAGTGAAATGTGCTAAATTCCACATCTTAAAATTTGCGATCCCGAAGTTTAAAGGGTCAAAATCTCTGTTTCCCCTGATAAAAGTAGTTTTAGAAGCGTCCGAAGGCGACTTTTTTTTTTCGAAACATATCTTTAGTTTGTAACGTATATCTATATGCTGCTAATTGGGTACGAATGTAATATTTTTGGGTATTTGTGCGAAGGGTAATCTTTGCCATTTGTGTTAATCACGTGATTTATATCCCCGCTGCGTTACTAATAACCGGTTCCCATTTATTCGCGGACCGTCAATTAAGGAATATATTCGGGGATTGGGTGTCAAGAAGTATAATTAATGACGTATTGATGCTACGATTATTTTAAAAAATATAATATATTTTTTTCTTTCAATTCTTTCTTTACGTTATTAATCAAGTTTTTTAATTGAGAAAAAATAATGTAATATACTATGTAACAAAACAACAAATCAATAATGCGATGTATCATGTAACAAATTTCTATGTAATACAATAAAATGCTTACCAATTGCGATATTGCAAATTGAGACGCTTTCATGTGATTTTAATTATAATTCTTAAACCTAATAATCTTATTCGTTTCTTTCTCTTTATTTAGGCGATTTTTTAGGATTTTCTTGCGGTAAGTTATTTTTTAAAAAATTTTTTTTTTTATTTTAACGAAACATTTACTAATGTTTCGTTTTCTTTTTTCTTTTTTAGACGGTCGTGCCTTTTTCTTTTTTAGGTTCTTTCGGATTTCCTTGGACGCTGCATTTTGGTAAGTTCAAACTTTTGTTGATTTTTTTTTTATTTTAACGAAACGTTAACTTACGTTTCGGTTTGTTTCCTTTTTTTTAGGCGCCTTTTTTTTCGGGTTGATTCCGGCAAGTAAAAAAATAATATTACTTTTTTATTAACGAACTTTACTAAACTTCTTCTTCTCTCTCTTTTTTTTTAGACGATTAGGTTTCGGGTATTCGAACGGGACATTTGGCAAGTAAAATAGGAAAAGTTTTTTCGATTATTTTATTTTAACGAACATCACTAACTGTTCAGTTTTTCTTTTTTTTTAGGCGTCGTTTTGTTTCTTTTTTAGGTGATTTTTTGAGTCTTTCTTAAAATGAGACTTTTAAGTAAATAAATTATTTTTTTTCGATTTTTTTTTTATTTTAACGAACATTACTAACCGTTCGTTTTGTTTTCTCCTTTTAGGCGGGTTTTCGAGTCTTTTTAATGTAAGACTGGCAAGAAAAAAAAATGCATTTTTTTTCAATTTAGTAATGAGATAAAGCGAAGATTTAATATTAATAATTCTTGATTTGATAAAGCGTGCAATCTTTTACAGCAATTCATAATTCACGTATATCATGATGATTTATTGTTAGATGATGACGACGAAGCTCAGAGCGATTATGTACGCCAGCAAAATGATGATACAATGGATACAATATCTGGCGGTCCCTACGTTAAATTCCTTAACTCCTATTAGTTTTCTTGATAAATAAACTATTTATGAATTTCTTTTATTAATTGATCGTTACACTGACCTGCCACCCATATATACATTGATTTTATATGTACTTTTTCCGAGACGCTGGATCAATCTGATAATTTATTTTATTTATATGACAATCACAATAAAAAATCTATTAAGAAATAATTTCTATAATTAGAACCCATTTTTTTCTAATAAAGAAATTTAAACGAAAAATAATTTTATTATTAAAATCAAATTTTTTTTTCAAAAAAAAAATAATAAACTTTTGTTGATAAAGTCTATTACTGAAATCTTACTTTCCTTATAATATAGTAACTAGTGAAATATGTAGTTACCGCATATTAATGCATCTTAGACCCTATAAAAATTTTTTCAGAAAAATGATCACGTGTCCGAGTTTCTTCGGAATAAAAACTAGAAATTTGATCATTTATCGGAGTTTTTCCATGATTTTTTTTATAGGGAGAGAGATTAAAGTTTCTGCAAAGTCTTCAAAACGTTTTCATTAAACAATTCTTTCATTGATGAAGTTGCAGCTGATCGCAGCCAATCGGATACAAAACAAATTTTTTTATAATTTTAATAACGATTTTATCAGAACTTGGAAAGTATTTGTTTTAAATTATTGTTAATAATTATGAGCAATCATACGACTTATACGTACCCATTTTTTGGTTAAATAACGATAAAACATGCGATGTATCCGATCTCAGTATAGTATGATTTTTAAAATAGTATGTAGATTGCGTTTTTTTGTTAGTACGTATGATTTTAAATCGTACGTACTACTTTGATTGCTAAATATAGAAAAATTGTACATCTGTAGTGAAAAAAAAAATCATACATACGTATATAAATCATACTTTTTTTACCAGCCTCGCCATATACTTTTTCAATCCCTTGAAGTCCTATGCAATGGCGCTCGCTCCTTCTTTGAAATATGAAAATATTTGTTATACTAGCATGTCATTATTTATGTGCATTTATCTTTAAATAAATAAATTATGGACATAATCATATTTAAGCTTTTTGCAGAACAAAACATGCACAATATATAAACTAGTTTTATTTTAAGAAAAAATAAAGATAAATATTCTTTCAAAAGAAGGTGCTTCTGTCATAATGGTGAGCCTTAGAGAACTAGAGAAGCCGTCTCTTTAGCAGGAGATGTTACAGGTTCTTTTGTGCCCTTAATTCAAGCGGCTGCATTTTTAATTAATAAAATAAAATAAAAAATTTAAATCATACTATCATACATACATATTATCATATATTTTGATAAGTATATATGTACCATAAAAAATCATACATACAACAAACATACTAACTTACAAAATCATACTATACTAATATAATATATACTCAAAAACATGGATTAAGAATACATAAAAGAAATATATATTATGTAATAAAAAAGCCTGCTTTTACTCATTAGAATCTAAAAAGATTTGTTTATATGAAAATAATCAAAATATTTAAAATTAATTTAGTAGTTATTATAAAATTATAGAAAGTTTTTAATAATCTAAAGAAATTTAGAATATTTTTTTCTCAACTGATAGATTTATTATTAATAATAACCAGATAGGTGATCATAGAGTACGATCCTCATAAAATCCATTCACAAATAAAGGGTTGGAGTTAAAAAATTATGTTGGTTGTAAATGTTAGAAATTGTATAATTTTTTTACTGTATTTTAATTTTAGCGAGAAATACTTGTTAAATGTTAGCTCAATGAGCTCTTGTCACATGGTATAATGTACGTTAAATCACATTATGAATCTCGAACAAATGAACGACAGGATGATGACAAATATTAAATAAAAACTATGCAGAGAATAGTTAACTAACACCACGTTTAATAAAATCAAAATCAAAATATTTATGAATCACCTAGTAAAGATTAATTTAATAAAAATTTGTATAAATTCGTTCATGATTTCGTTGCAAAATTGTTACTAGTTACACAAAATTCATAAAGTTGAGACCAGTTAGTTACAATACTTAGTGAAGCTCTAAGCAGTGTCCTAACAAAATTGAGAACAACTATAAATGTAAGTTTATTGATATTGTAGCGCCAGCTTCTGCCACTCTGGTCACCACAAGATAACTTCTTTGACGTAAATTTGCAGTTTATTCATTAATAAAAGGTTTATTCTTCATTATATAAGAATA
>JADRCO010003275.1:0-10539 GCA_021464525.1 Rhizophagus sp. LPA8_4_AMF
ATAAAATTTTCATAATATATGTAATTTATTGTTACATACAAGTTTACTTATGGAATAAAAAGTAGTTTCATTAGTAAAAAAAAAGTTTACTATGGAAGACCTTTATTGTGTGATTCAGGTGACGCGCGTCAGGTATCAATCTATATCTGACGCATGTCAGCTGCATCTGACGCAAATCGTCATCTGACGCACAACATATATAAATGATTTTATAAAAGAGTCAGATTTAGAAAAAATCGCAAATTTCAAGATAGATATGCATAATTCAATTATAGTATACGTTTACAAATATTAAGCATTATTAAATTATTTATTATTTTTACTACTAATTTGTAGATTGTTACCCCAATTGACAATAGCCCAATTGAGATTCCAAATGGGATCCAGTAAAATCCAAAGATAATGGTAAGAATTCCACAAATAAAATAAGGACTAAACTAATAAATCTAAACCAAAGTGATTTATTATTATAGTAACCATCCCGTGCTGTCACAATGGTTTCTTGAAATGCTTGTAAGATATAAATGATTCCATTAAATAATGCTACGGAATATTTTGTAATTTCGCATTCTACACATTTTTTATTAAGAATAATAGTAGATCCAAAGGCCAATATATTCAAGATAGTGAAGAATATAAGCGTATAAACGTCCTAAATGGCAAAAAAAAGATGAAGGTACTACGAAGTTTCAGTTTATGGGTTACACCAGTGATGAATTTCCTTAAGTAAACATACTCCTCGTTTTCTTTCTGAATAAACTGCCTTCAAGTAAGCTAATTTTTCTTGATCAGTTCTATAATTTTCGTATTCTCTTTTTTGGCGTCGAGTTAAGCCTTTTCGAATTTTTAGTAATTCCTCATTATTTACTTCTAGTACACCAAATAAAGCACTAGTTAGAGAATAATTAGATCAGAAGACAATAACTATATGTACTACAATCTTATCTTCGTCTTCACCTTCATATACAACTCTGTTTTTCTCTGAAAGAATGGCTCTTAAATAAATGTTTCTTTCATTATTCGTCTCACACCTTTCGTATTCTTCTTGTTGGCGTCGAGTTAAACTTCCTAGCGAATTTTTTAACTTCTCAAGATTTGCTTCTACGCCAAGATAAAGCGCTAGTTGTTAGAGAATGAGACAATAATTATGTGTACTACAATCTTACCTTCATCCTCTCCATCGCGTGTGTTATAATTATAGGAATGAATATTACCCATATTAAATTGTTTGTATTTTTTCGTAGTTGAATTAAAATTTAAAATAGAATGAAAAACAATTTTTGGAGAGATTTATATTAAATTTATTGACTTATATATGGTTTGGAATAAACTTTCGTTAAGCTTTATTAATTATGTAATTTTATGAGCGCGTTGTATTAAACTATTAAACTTCACTGATTATTAATTGAGAACACGTTTTATAAATCAGTACTCCGAAGTATGTAACATCAGTTCATCTTGTTGATAAAATACAATTATTTTCTGACCAAAAATTCGAGTCATCATGAAATATTTTGATTATACACAAAATAAATAATATCTTATTACATCATCTAATACAATATATTTTCTGATTGAAATATTGTATTGATCAGTTGAAAATGATGTTTTCGCAGTATTTCATTTTTATAAGAATTATTTCAACATGAATAATTATGAAAATGAAACGACAATTTTTCAAAAGTCAGTATATTGATTATAGAAACGTTGAAGAAACTTGGCCCAAAAATCTTCGCCTAGAAATTTCAAGAAATTCTTGAGGATACTCTAAAAGTAAATAGATTTTTTTTATAATACAGACAAGAAATAACAAAATCGGTAGTTCAAGTATTACAAATACCAGTCTAAACTAAACCCTTTCTTTCTTGAAGTTAAGTGGTTAGCCCTTTCCTAAGTATTTAGGGCATTACTATGAGAACTCCAACATTAAATTTGTAGAGGCGAGCGTTCAATAATGTGAGAATATTTGCTGACGTATTTTTTTTTTATTAAAATAATACTAAGATCTTCTTTATTTTGTAGTTTCTCCCATGTTCTTAAAAATTTCTTTAGAAACGGATCACATTCAACGTATTAAGAATTGAAGAGCTAGAAAAATCATGAAAATAAATATGAATGGATATTTAATAGTATGAATAATAATAATAGAATAACATCCTGGTGAAATTTTTCGATTTATTAATAAGATAGGAATGAAAAAAATGTGAGAAAAAGAATCTGTACAAAGTTTAACGATAATTACGATTAAATGTTATTTTATTTTGTCGTTGGATAATTTTATATTTGATTATTTTTTGATAGTTAATTTGTTAAATTAAATAATAATTTCACACTTTAATTTAAATAATTAAAAATTTCAAATGCTTTTTTATCTTTTTTTTTTTTTTTTTTAAAGATACCTTTTTTTCAAAAAAAAAAAAATTTTATTCTAGTACTTAATACGATATTATATTTGGTTAAAATAAATAACTTATTTTATAAAACTTGGTAAAATATTCATCATTTCTCATAAGTGTACTCTTTAATTAAATTCTTTACTATATTATGTTTATGAAGCGTTGTGGTCACTTAAACATCAAAGCAGTGTAAATGATTTTATAGATATACCAGAATTTGTAATTTGAACAACGGGAGAAATATTCAATTGACTAATAGTATAATATCTTCATGATATAATTTTAATTTTTCACATAAAATATACCTATTTCTGTAATTTCAGTATATACCAGCGAAATGTATGAAATGTATGAAAACCCTTTTCTATTATTGGTTCGAATTATAATGTTCAATCAACTTTGCTCAAGATTATAATAATAAAAGAATTGAGTACGATAATAAGAAAATCAATAGACAAAGTAGTTTGATCAATTTCAGTTATTCACTCCCAAAACGAACATGAGATGCGCAGTAATGTGAGCAAGAAAGTTGGCGTCTTGGCGAAAATGATGTTAAAAAATTAACTTTACATTTGAATCAAAGCAATACAAAGTGAAGATGTTAATATCACTCAATTTGACAAATCTACGGAGAGATATTCCAATTCATAGAATTCATAGACAATTATTTGATATATTGATAATATATTAATCCGAAAAACTTATTATAATTAATCATTACAGTAAATTTAATGGTATAGAGAGAATTTTTTGAATAGAGGGAATAGGGATTAAAAATCTTTTCAAAATCCCAATAATAAAGATAAAATTCTCACGTTAATAATTTTAAAAAGTTTTAGCTTGACGAGAAATATTTGTATTATAAATTGTTCAACGGCGAAATAGACAATTTCCAATAATAAATTATTACACCAATCTTTGAATGACAAATTCACATAATAAATTATTACATCAATCTTGAATGATAATTGATAAATTCACATAAAAACATCTATAAAATTTTTCGATCACAACAAATTCACTGCTTAATCACGTGATATTGTCGAACACATCCGTAAGGCTAATCTTTACCCGACTTAGAGGAGTAAGAGGACCAACATTACATATCACGTGTACTCGATAGTCTCAGGCTCGAGTTACACGAGGCGAGCATTTATGGGTTGGGAAACTTAGTCAAAAATGTATTCAATTAAAACAATATTATCTTAGAATCTTTTTATTTGTCACATCAATGCATAATTGTTTGTATTATGACTATGAAAGCGTGGTCACTTAAAATCTCCCTTAGAAATCATTTAAAAAATCTAATCAGGAAATGGAATAGGGCTTGAAATTTTCAGGTTACGGTTCCTGGTGACATGTACAGGACTATATCAAATTGGCACATTTTACCAATTTTAAAAATGACATTAAAGGGAAATAATTTTGAGATTACCTGTTTAAATAAATTCATTGAATGAACGTAAATTGGAAAGTTCTTACCATATTGAGCTTATTTTTAGTAATAAATTCGCATTATTTATGAAACACTATGAAATAATTAAATAATTGTATACACTAAATTTTCGTTAAATTCTCAACAATCACAAATTATTATTAATCGCAATCATGTACCTAAAAATTCAACCGGTTATTCAACCGGTAAAGCCAAGTACTCCTGATTTCTAAATTAGTAGTTCGTTATTCAATGGTGCAGACGTTGTATTGCTACACAGTATTATTATAAACTTGATTTTACTCGTTCAAAAGAAAACCTTTTGCACCATATGTTCCAAGTATTTCGCTTTCAAATTTTTTCTTTGAATAATGTTTTGATTTTCTTTGTATGTATGCATGCGTTATTTTATTCAAAAGAGATTAGTAGTTCTTTTTTTTGAATCCGTGCCACAATTCTGCCTGCATTATTTACGATGGACGAATCACCAATCATTACATTTAGCTTAATATTAAAAGTTTAAGGTTATCAAATATGGCTGCGTCATGACGTAGTTGCTGTATAACTGATAATCTCAGCCTTCCTAATTATATAGATGATTTTGAGTCGATCCATAAACTTTATTAATCTGGAATCGATAATAAAAAAGAAATTTTTTTTTCAATCTTACAGCAAAATTATAATTACTAATTTTATTTTTAATCTCGGCCGATGATCAAACTTAGGCCGAAATTATATGAGCTTGTGACCATCATCATAAATTACACAATATACTATAAACGGGTTCATTATTTATACAATTGTTTACATGTATATTCCTGAGCTCAAAATAATATTTTCTTTTTAGTAAATAATCTTTATTCATTGTTATTTTGAAACACAATTAATTATACCAATATTTACAAATTTGTGATAATTATATATGTACAATATATAAATATATAAGAATTTTGCACAAAGTATTCTTTTTTAAAACATGCATTAAAAAAAAAACAAAATAAAAAATTGAAACGAGTTAATTTTTTTTTAAAACACGGTGTGTTCGGTGGCTTTTTTTTTTTTTTTTTGTGCATTCTTATATTTTATTGTTTTCAGGGGATATTTTTCTTTTTTTTTTTTTTTTTAGAAATTCTTCAACTCAAAAAAATTTATGGTAAACGAATTCCGAATTTATTTTTTTAAATGATGTAGTATGAAAAGTGCTAAAACTTCACTTTTCCGATTTGAGATGACGATCATTCTTATTTTCCATATTCTGAATAAGAAAGAACAATAAGATAGATTTTTCAAAAAAAAAATAAAAAAAAAATTTAGTTATTATATATACATAAATATATATACATATAAAATATATTTATACATATATGTCGTGTATATAAAATTTATTTCGGAATTTTCTATTAGATTCCGCCGATTTCCTTTCGAACTCATATGGTTTAATCTTCGTCATTCAATATTATAGATTACATATTGCATTACATATGCTATATAAATAAAATCTATTTTAATATTATAAAAAATTTTTCACCCGTTTTATAATACATTAATTCCGAATCGAGTCGGCAACATATTTAATCCATCAAATAATTCGTTATTATAATTATAATTTTAGGTGGCTTATTTATAGGAGTTGTAGCTCCGTCACATTACAAGAATCGGATAATTTTATTTTTTTTTTTTTTACATTATTTCACATAAATAATAAATAAATAAATAAATAAAAAATGAGAGAGATATATATATATATAATATATACATATTTATATATGTATGAATGTATGTATAAATTAATAAAAAGTAACACCAGGTTTTGAAATAATTTTTTTTTTTTTTTTTTTTTTTTTTTTTTTTTTTTTTTGTATTATTTATATATATAATATATGATTACCTGATTTATTTTATTGAAAAAAATTTTCAGAGATAATTCAAAGAAAAAAAAAAATGGCACACAATATCAAAAAAATATTTTGTGTCGGATTAAAGAAAAAAAATCAAAATACACAAAAAGCACAAAATACAATACCGCAAAATAAAACTAAACCAAAGTGGAAACGATTATTTTTATTAGGGAGAAGAAAAAAAACCGATTCGAAAAATCAAAAAATTGAACAAGATGAAGTAAAAAAAAATATAATATTACCAACCGATTGTTTACTTGAAATATTTAAATATTTTCAAGATGATTTAAGAACATTACATTCTTGTCTTTTAGTTGACAAAAATTGGTGTATTAGTACAGTTCGATTAATTTGGAAACAACCATTTTTAAATAAAAATTCACCAATTATTATAGATGTATATTTATCATGTCTCACATTACATGAAAAAAAAAATCTTATTAACAATGGAGTGGATCTTTCAAACATTATGAAACCTGCAACTTTTCATTATGCTAACTTTTTACGTCACTTAGACATGAAAAATTTCCATGCAGCCGTTGAGGCTCGAACCAAAGATAATAATAAAATCATCGAAAAGTAAAGTATACAAATATGTAGACTTTTAGATTAAAAGTGGTTTAAAAAGTACTAATCATAATTTCTTCACTTTCTAATAGTCGGCACACAGATTTAATATGTCGTGCTTTATGCAGACTTTTTACGGCAAAGTGTGAAAATATTCAAACGCTACGCTTAAATTGGAATTATATCGGAGAATGGAAAAGATATCCGATCCTCCCTTATCATCGAAATGCATCGAAATTTTTGAATGAATTAAGTGAACTTTCAATTCATAAAGTCAATACACGTGATATATTCTTAGACATAGAAAAACATTCCAAAAATCTCGTAAAATTAGAGATATTGGATTATTGTTTTGACAATCTTCCAGAACATAGACACAAATCCATATACAAGCTCATACAAAATCAAAAAAATTTACAAAATTATAAATTATTTGCATATGGAATTTGTCCTGTGATACCAATGAAAGCTTTAGATTTTCAAACAAATTCATTAATTCATTTTGAATTAATATATGCAAAATTTTTATCTAATAATGATTCACATAATGCTTTTATATCATTATCAAATTGTCATAATTTAAAAACTTTAATTATAGAATATTGTTATTTTGAAAATCAAGATATTCTTCAACCTTTAATTCAAACTCAATTTTCACATTTACGTAAAATTAGATTTAAAAGTTTACAAAGTAATGCATCAGAAATTTTTGTCGAATTAATTAAGAAAAATTCTTGTTCATTAAGAGAACTTCATTATTCTGATGAAGTATCTCGACAATTTAATCATTCAATATTAGAAACAATAGTAACTTATTCAACGACATCTTTAATCTCTCTCACAATTCCTTTTAGAAATTGTCAAACACCTCAATTAATAACCCTTTTATCTTTTTCAAATCAACTTCAAAGTCTTAAATTAATTGGTCCTTACGGTCATGAAAGGGCTTTTGTAGAATTTTTACCTGTATTAGCAAAATTATTACCAAATTCTTTACATCATCTTAGTTTAGATTTGAATTGGGTTATAATGAATAATTTACATCAATTTTTATCAAATTTAAATACTCAACTTAATACTTTATATATTTCTGGATGGTCAAGAAGAATTCGTGAAAGACATGTTGAAACAATTAAAACTTATTTACATCTAAATAATCCTACATTAGATTTTTACGATTTTTTAAAAGACATTACTTAGATATTATAAAATGGTGGATGTGAACATTATTTTTGTAAAAATTAATTAATTTAATATTAATAGAAAAATAAAAATAATTGTATATAATAATCATATAATCAGCATACCAGAGATCATAGAATTTCGCGGTCAATTTTAAATAATAAAACTAGGATCATTTTATTCATTTTATTCCCAAATTTATGTTAATTTGTTTAATAATTAATACATTTTAATATAAAATCTTTCAAAAAGGTCGAACAAATACATTAATTAAGATAAATATCGGTTTTTTTTTATATTTTGTCGTGGATGTCGCTACTCGCTAATCGCTATTTATTAATCGAGTGATTATTTGGTTTTAATGATAAAAAGTGTTAAATTACACAAACGCGTACAGTCAGACTCGATATACCGATATTCGATATACCGATATTTGATATACCGATCTATATTAAAAACTCGATATAATATGAGAGAACGGTATAATTTTGATATAATAATATTTTTCAAAGATATTCATATGGAACCCGATATATCGTTATATTGAAGTTATAATAACTGTAGTACTGTACGATCGGAACTTATAGTACGAGAATTATCCGCCAATTATTATTCGATTAATACTACAATTGGGTCTCGGATCATTAGACTTGAAAAGTAATAAACATTAATTTCTTGATTTTATTAATAATAATGTTTGATATATGTGTACAATTGAAAATTATATAATAAAATTTTGATATACGTGTTACTAAATGTAAATTGTCCAAATGTCATATACTAATAATAACTAAATGTAAATTTTTCAACCTTCAAAATGTCATATAATAATAATAATAATAATACGTGTAGTTAAATGTAAATTGTTCAAATGTCACTTAATAATAATAGTAATAATGTTTCTTTTTTATAAATAAGATTCGACTCTATCAAATGATTTAAAATTAAAATCAATCAATCTTCTAGAATAAAAAGCATTAGGATTCTTATGAAGATCATTAGAATTATAATCAATAGATCCCCCATCAGAAACTACACTCCAATTTAAAGAAAATGCGATAGTATGAATTGATAGTCTTTTAGAAGGATCAGATTCCCAACATTGATTTAATATTTCAACAAGATCTTTTGGTGTACCATTAGGAATCATAGGTCTTTTCCCTTTACATAATTCATAAGCAAGAAAAGAATCATGAGAAAAATTTATATAAGGTAATTGACCTGATATAATACACCAAATGATTATTCCAAGACTATAAATATTTGAAGATTTTGATTGACGCTCTCCTTTAAGAACTTCCGGGGCGGTAAATGGCATTACACCAAATAATTTTGATTGATGTTTTTGTTCATTAATTGAATGACACATTTCAATATCACTTATATAAACATTTTGAATTAAATTTGATCCAGAATATGTCCTATTTAAAAGGATGTTACCAAGATGTAAATTTTTATGAATTAAATTTGATTCGTGAAGTAATTTGATGGCTTGTACAATTGTTTTAATTAATTCTTTCTTTTCCATCCAAGATAATGATGATGAAAAGTTTTTAAGTGTTGTTGAATCATTTAAAGATTTCATGTTGACGTACTGTAGGATTAATATGTAATCCTGTGTTAAAGGATCTTTTGTGATTCCATAACATTTTGGTATTGTCTCATCCATACAAACAAAATAATTCTTAATCTACGCCCAAAAAAATAAATAAATAAATAAATAAATAAATTTTAAGAAAAATTTTAAAAGAAAAATCAATAAAATTATGATTTGAAACTTACCGAATTCATAAATTCCTTAATCATACGACCGGAATTAATGATTCTTTTTAATGCAACAACTCTCGGAATATGAGAATCGGGAGAATCCAAGTGTTTTGAAACAAAAAATCTATCATAACTCATCATAATAAATTCATCTGGTTTTATCATAGCATAATAAACTTCACTAAATCCTTTATTACCACCAATTAATTGTAAATTTTCAAATATATCATAATTAAACCAACGAAAATATCCATGTTCTTCCCTCGCATTTAATTGACTCTCTTGTATAAAATTATCCAATTCATCATTTTCACTAGTCCATGTTGAAAATCTTTCTAAAAAATATTTTGTTCTACATCCTTCACACCAATATTTATTAATTAATTGTTCTCCACAAATATTACACTTTCCAAAGACTAATTTGAACATAATTTTTTTTTTATGAAAAAAAAAAAAATAATAAAAAAAAAAAAAAAATAAAGATAAAAAAAAATAAATAATAATAAATAATAATTTTCAAAAGGTTAAAAAAAGACAAACAATAAGGATTTAAAATTTTTTTTTTTTTTTTTTAAATAATTTTTAATGGTTACGGCTAAAACTTTATATATTACTTCTTGTTTAAGATCGTCAATTTACACAATTTACAAATAAATTAATACTCCGACTCGGCATAGCCATAGAAGATATAGAAGGTTGCCATTTATTAAAAAAGAACGTTTCAGATCCGGAATATAATTTCCATAATTAAAATCTTGTGATCCATATAAAGGGGATTCAACAAAAAGAAATTCTTTTTATGTTAAAAAAATTCGTAGATCTTTTCCAATATTTTTTCTCGTACAATGTTTCGGAAAATCCATGATTCTCTTATGAATTTATGGTTTAGCACAAAAATTTTTTTTGTTTGTAAATTTTAAGTAAAAAAAAAAAAAGGAGAATGAAAAAAGAATAACAATTGATACAATGAAAAAAAAAAAAATTCAAGTAACATACAAGCAGTTTTTTTTGAATTTAGCGGATATGGAATTCTTTAAAACATTACTTAGCGTAATTATTTATATATGGAAAATTGATAATCAGGTAAAATTAAATACAATGCGGAAACTTCTAGTGTTCAAATTCATGTTTATGGGGTTAATATCATTTCTTTCTTTCATTAAAAATATATTCGATTATATTATATTATTAAGTATTGAATTTTTTTGATTATAATTTTATTTTAACTTTTTTTAACTTTTTTGTTTTTTCTTTTTTTTTTCCATATTTTTTTTTTTTTTTTTTTTTTAAAAAA
>JADRCO010003276.1:0-10538 GCA_021464525.1 Rhizophagus sp. LPA8_4_AMF
ATCCTACTATATATAGATAAATTATATATAAAAAAGGAAATATTACACTGCATTATTTTATTTTATTTTTTTTAGATCAATTAACCAATAGAATTGCAAGAAAAAGTAAGGTAAAATTACATATAAAAGTTGAAATTTCTACAGAGACCTTTATTAAAAGTAAGCAAGGTTCTGCTCAGTGTGTGATTTTGGCAGTGTAGAAGTGTATGCTTACATATGATTGGTGATTTTCTGCATACATTACCCTTCTAAAGTATGCGCAATTTTGCACTGCGCATAATTTTACATATTTCATACAATTGCGCACAATTGCGTACAAATCCTGCACAGTTCTGCATAGTTCCACATAGCTGCAAATATTCATAACTTTGAACATTTTTATAACTTTACGAATTTTATAATTTTTATTTATAATTTATTAATATATAATTAATATAATATTCAATTAATAAAGAACATTCAATTTTGTAAGAAAATTAAAGTATTGCATAATCACAAATATTACATTATGCTTCTTTTCTAAATAAACTTAGTAACTAATAAATTTACATAATATGGTGATAAAATTTTTTTGTGCATTATTAAAAATTTATTTATGTATTGCTTTGTGATATTTATGCACTATCCATCACAATTTTCGCACATGATCCCACCATATGGTATACGTGATGTACCACCTACACACATATTTAAGTTTAAAAATCACATACTGGTTCTGATAGTATTTAAAATAATAATAAAATTCTAATTAGTATTATTTAAAAAAAAAAGATCTGTATTAAAATATTAAGTTTTATTATGCAAATTTATATATAACCTTTATATGTATTTTTTAGAATTCTATTAAATTTAAAATATTTCAGTAAAAAAAATTTAAAAAAAAATTTAAAATTTTTACAATTTTTAATACAATATTATATATAAAATAAATAAATAACCCCAGTATTAATACTTGGCTATTTGGCCAATTTGGCTGGTCAAATTGGCCAAAAAAATCTTTGCCTGTGACCAAATGCCAATTCAACCTTAATAAAGTATTAGTATTTTAGCCAAAATTTAGTCAGAATTGGCTATTGGCCATTTTGCCATTTTGGCTGGCCAAATTGACCAAAAAAATTCTTGGCTGTGGCTAAATACCAATACTAAATAAACTATTTAAAATTAATTTATATATTATATAAATTAAGGTAAATTTTTCTTTAGCACAAAATATCAGAAAATTTAATATATTATATGTAAGGTATTGCTAAATATCACTAGTGATGATGGTCATCAGTGATGAATTTATAATGTAATGCTGGCCAGTATTTTATTAGATTTTTTATTCTGGCCAAAAGTATATCATAATGCTGGTATGGTGACAATTACCACTAGAGCTTTAGCAATTTTCTTACATGTAAATTAAGGTGAAATCCATCTTTGTTAAATTTTACTAAAATTATCTTAATAATACTATATAAATCAAGGTAAAATTTACCTCCACTAAATGTAAAATTAATTCTTTAAAATAAAGTTAAAGAAAAAAAAAGTCAATATAATTAAATAATAATAAAATAATTCTTATTTGTAAATAAGGTATTTGTTGTTAAACTGTTATAAAAAACAAAATAAAAAATAATAACTATTAATTATTAATTTGATTTTAAATTTCAATTTATAAAAATAGATTAGATTATTTTTTTTTATATTTCCTTTTTAATAAGAAAAATTGCATTTAAAAAATGCAAGCCAATAAGAGAATGCCCATTAATACTATTTTTAAACTTGTATGAATAGATATTACTTATGCTATATTGGTATTTTGATCTGTATATTAGCATTCTTCACTAAAATATTATTTATGCATATCCAATTACAATATTTAGATTTTAGAGAATGTTGTGTTTCTCCTAACTCATTAACCATGAATAAATTTAACTGGCACTAATCAAAATTTACGCACGTTCCAAGTTGTTCCATGAATTTCCAATAGCGTTTCCAACTTTATTTTTTCGTAAAAAATCAACGGTTTCATTTGGAATGCTTTTTTTGTGTATAGTACGTTGAACAGTTAGACTCTTTATAGTTTACTTGAATTCCGAGAAAATGCTAGTGCCTAAATGATGTACAGTATCTATACGCTATATGGCCATTTCATCCGAATTTTCGAAACGCTTATAGATTTAAAAATTCTGATGCCATGAGTAAACAATCCTATGAATAGTATTCATAGTATCAAGTAATTTATGTACGAGCGATTCTTTTGTTTGTGCATAGGAGTAAAATAAATGAGCAAAAAAAAAGTTCGTAAATTTCAAATATTAAATCGTGGGTGAATTGGTAGAAACTTCCGTAAATCTTTCATATTTATTTATTTATACTTGCTTAACATACAATGGTAAAATAAAACGTGGTTGAGTTTTGAAGGTTAAAAATGAGTTTCGATTTTGTCACTTTATTTTCATTTATGATAATTATCTAATGATCGAAAAATATTTTCACAAATTATTAATTCTCAAAAAAATCTTAAGAACGGTCTAGCAGTAATTATCTATATGCCTATTTCATTTAAATGATCCGACATTCTTATTATCGTTATTTTGTTTTAAATGAAACATCAAATTTTAAATATCGTTTATAATTCTACTTAGCGTAATAATTGATTAAAATTGCAGTTGAATTTGTTGCGATTTCTTTAATGGAAAATATATTAGTAATAAATGGATCGTATACAATACAATCTTATAATAAAAAGGTAAGGCGTGGTTTTTTTGACAGCTTTCGGATTACTGACTAATGAGAAAAGTGCATTGAATATGTTATAATTGAAATTTTAATTATTCGTTGACGAATAAAATTTGAACTAGTACCATATTTATAGGTAAAGGATTTATCAGACTAACTAACCCTTGATTATCTCAAAATTCATAAAGACTGATGTCGATGAGATTTAGTAAATCGCTTTTTATAATTGCAAAAATTAAAAAAAAAAATCAATAGAAATAATAGAAATGTAAATCCGTAATAAGTATATACTATATGATATTCTTGAAAGATGGATGATAAAAGCTAATTCAACATTTCGTAAGTTGCAAACCGACATTCTCTTAATTCGTAAAATTTCATTGATCAACACGTGATCTTCAATTAAAAAAAAAATCTGCGTTTAACCCTTTTTTTTTTTACAAAAAAATATTTTTTCACCTTTTACTCTTTTTTTCATATAGTTTTACAAATAAGATACAAACGTTTTTAAAATTCTTTTGAAAAAGATAATTCTTTTTAAATAAAAGACATTCCTGTACTCCAAAAAAAAAGAAAAGAAAAAATTCTTTCCATGTGTTCAAATATTACAAAAGAAAAAAAATAAATAATTAATAATTATCCAAAAATAAAAAAAATAATATATGTATATATTATATATTTCATAATAGAAAAAAAAAAGGAAAAAAGATTTTTTTTTCTCCCAAAATGTCCTTTACAAAAGAAAAAAATAAAATAAAGTAACTAAGAAAAAAAGTGGCGAAATAAAAAGACTTTACGATAAAAAAAAATCTTTTTGTTTTTTTTTGTTCTTTGTTTACAATATATTCAATAAGTAGAAGAAAAAAGACATCAAAGCCTATTTAAGACTACAATAAAAAGAAATTCTACTGCTATATTACTAAATATATCACAAGATATGTATATTTTTTTTTTTATATAAACTTACAAAATTTATAAATTTTTATGCAACTCTGGTTTATTTCTAAGACGCGATTGCATACGATGATTTACAATATCACCAAAATCTCCAATTAGAACAATGCGGATTTTCTCCTGTCAGCAGCCGATTTACTTCGTCTCTCAGCAGCCGCCGCAAAAAGTTTATTAACAGCTTTACGACGAATACGAGTAGCGAAGTTTTTAGCCATATCTGGGCCTTTAGGTTGACGAATAGGTAAAACCGCGTCAGGATGTACTTTCATTGGACCCCCAAACACACTAATGAAATCAGAGAAAAAAAAGGTTAATGGTCTCACAATTAATAAATAATTCTTAATCAAGTTACTGGTGCTTTTATTTGACATGAAAGATAAGTAAAACGAAACGAAATGTATCTATTTTCAGAAAAAAGCTATTCACCTTCTACGTCTCTCTTCTTTTGCAATTGAGGGAACCGTGCTAGAACGTTGTTGATGCGACGTCCCGGTTGGTGTTTGGGGAGGAATATATTCTTGTGGATAGTCATAATAATAATAGCAATACGGACCTTCTTCAGCTTCCTCTTCGTATGGAATGATGTAATTTAGATCAAAATTATCAGCTCCATTGTAACCATCGGAAGGTAAATATCCTGGAGTTGGTGGCGAAGAACCTTGAGAATCAGAATCGTCAGGATGACTAAGAACAACAACGGGAGTTCCTGAACCTAATTCAACTTGACGATAATTTGTCGTAACAAATCGAAAAGAAGCAGGATTTGCACTATAACATCTAATTCTAGATTGTTGTTCTATAGCTTGCAAATAAGCTGATTGTTGCTCACCATATACATAAGTGTATGCCGATTGAGGAATCGTAGCTGATTGTGGTTGTCTAATTGATTGTCTGATGTCTTTTGGAAAACCAGAAGATGGTTTTGCAAGAGTTGCCGTTTTAGGAGGATTGGGAAGGTTTAAGGCTCTATTTACCTTTGGAGGAAAAGTAGCCGTTTGAGGAACCCTTCCCAAATTGTTATGAACTTGAGATGAAGACTTTGATAAATTAAGCGGCTTTGGTGTGGGTCTAGAATTGGTGGTCTTTTGTTGTTGTTGCTGCTGCTGCTGTTGTTGTTTATTGGAAGTATTATTCTGAACATTACCATTATTTATCTTAGGAGGACTCCTAGACAAGTTATGTACTTGTGGAGGAGACCTTGAAATAAAAACAGTTTGAGGTGGAGAAGACCTATTATTTAGGTTCAACATTTGAGGTGAAGACCTAGGTAAGTTCATTTGTTGTTGTTGTCTTTGATCGTTTTTAACAAAAGTAGCAGTTTTTGGTTGCATTACATACATTTGTTGTTGATGATGATTTTGTTTTGGAAATTGAGCCGTCTTTGGAGTTCTGATAGAAGGTGCTCCTTGTTGCATATTATTATTGTATCTTGAGGTCGTACTCATATTTTGAGCGCGTTCCACGTTTATTGACTTCAAGTTAGCAGGCTTAGATTTAATACTACCACTATCCCTACGTTTACCTTGGTCACCGTTTGAGCTGTTATTCCTCCAAGATTGTCTTGTTGGGTCTTGGTTGGACGGTTGATGTTGAACTTGCACACCGCCGGCGTCCATTATTATTTTTATTTTATAAAAATTATTTTACAAGGAATACAGTTTATCTTTTTATCTTTTTTTTTTTAAAAAAAAAAAAAATCGTTTTTAAATTATTAAAGGAAAATACAAGTTGTTTTTTATATATTTGTTTGTTCTGTAAGGTCGTTCTTTTTATGTGGAAATTAAAATATAAAATACAAAAAAAAAAAACAAAAGAAAATAAAAAAGCGAAGACGACGAAAAAAAATATATATATTAATATAAGATTTTTATAACGAACAAAATAAAAAGTTTTTTCCTTTGAATGGGAAACGAGTGACTGGGTACCTATAACGATGCAGGACCAGCCAGTGGCCCACTACCAAGAAAATTATAGAGGGAAAGGGAGAATCTTGGTAAAGAAGCAAAGATAACTTTTCGACCACCTGCGTTATTTTTGACAATTTTGGGGGGATTAGGGGTAATAAGTCTACTTTGGTTACATGTGGTATATTCGAGGTGTGACATTAAATGCTACAAGGAGAAAAGAGGGGGGTATTTATAAATAACTGCGGGGAAAAATGATTTTTTAATTTACCTGAATTTTTTTTTAGGCGAAGTCAAGTGGCGCTAAATTGTTTTGTAATTTTGGTAAAAAACTTGTGAAATCAAAATATATCTTACTGGCTGTGAATCATTTGACTTGATAACATATTCCGATTAGAATTTCAGCCGTAATAGAATGTGATTATTAAAAAGGGCTCAGAAATTTTAAAAAAAGAGCGGGAAGATAAATAAAAAAATTCGGGTACCACCAAAGATAATCCCATGCTTCATACTGTATAAATTATAAAAGTAAAAAAGTATAGATATTTCAATCAGCAAAAAGAAACCAATAAATGTAAATAAAAAATTTCTGGTTTTTTTTTTAATTTTTTTAACAATATAACAATATTAATAATTAAATAGTGTAAATATTGTTTATTTTTATTATACAAAATAAAAGCAAATGTCCGTTTATATCTAGTGTAAATGTTTTTTTTGTTTGGTCTGCTGAAAAATTGATTGGTTAAAAAGAAATATTTGTTTAATAATAAATTGACAATGGAAAGAAAAAGAGCCGAAGGCGAAGTAACAAAGGACATAAAAGATAAGGTGAATTAACTAACTTTTTTTTAACAAGGAAAATAATTATCATTATCATTATACATTATCTATAATATTTCTGATGCGAAATTTAATCATTGAAATATATTAAAAGAGAAAATTCAATTAACGGGCTTTGTTTAGCATTTTGTATAACAAAGTGCCACACTTATCACTTCTATATTCAAATAATTTTACGGCTTTTTTTTTTAATAATGCGCTAAGCAAAATCTCTTTTTTTTTTTTTTTTATCTAAGCAGATTGTTGAGCCGAACATCCGGTTTCCTCAACTCTGTAAACGTGTTTAATTTTCGGGTAACAATCAAAAACTCTCCCACGCGAAATTCTTTTAATAATACAAAAAAAATTAAAAATAGAATGATGATCATCGTAATTAAAATATATAATTTGTTATATAATTTAGCACTACCATGCTTTTTAAATAAAGAAATTCGTAGATTTACTAAAACCAATTATAATTTAATTATTTTTAACTGTTTTTTTTTTTTTTTGTGAAAAAAAATTGTGCATGACAGGGCAATAAAAACAAATAATAATAATAATAAATTATTTTTTAAAAAATTTAATTCTTTCTTTTTTTGAAGATTTTCTTTATTACACGACATACAGTATAACAGTAATAATTATAGATATCTATCGAAATCCAATACACAAATTTATCAAGATCAGCTAACATACATAAAGTTCGATACTGATAATTATTCATTATTAATTATTATTTATGTAAAAATTTTGAAATTAATATTCTTTATAAACGAGTATTTTTCCGTTCGAAAGTCGAAATAATGGTAGATCGATATTCTTTACATATTTTTTTAACCAAAAAAGGAAAGGTTTTTATCACGTACTACAAATCATAACTACACAAAGTAGTATCCCGGAATATTGACTGCTTTCTTTATATTTTATATAGATTTTAATTTATTTTATATTACCATGATTCCATATTCTTTGATTAAATGTTACAAGATATTAATATAATAAATGAGAATTTTTTTATTTAAATATAAATCAAATATAAACATTCTTTTATTACGTAAATAATCAACGGATCACATATCCATAGATAGTTATTATTTGATAACCCTTTCGTTTTAATTTTATAATGTCGCATTTTAAAAGAAAAAACTTTTATTTCACAAGTGGAATGTCAAGTTGTTCAATTCCAAAATTCAAATTGAATATAAATCAGAATTATTCTGATTGCTATTTATAGTTAATATGTAAATTTCTGAATGAGCGTTTATTTATACATATTTTTACAGGTCAATTAAGGAAGTTTATTAAGGTATAGTATTGACTTAATTCTCCTTATATTGTATACTAGATGTATTTTTAATTACTCCGAAATTTTACAGGAGAATTGGAATATAATATAATAAACTTACTTTATAAACCAATTAATTATATCTTATTCTAATTAATTTCTTAGTTTTATATTAAGAGTAAATTAGCAACTAGTTAGAATACCTTTTAGTTTATAAAAAAATTGCTTAATCCTATTAATTTATATATTATTCTACTTACTTTTACTAAAGAAAAGATATAAATTTCTAATTCAAATTTTCTTTACAGATTTCATATATAAAAGTTTAATTAAAATACCTTATAATAACTATAGAGTATGACCTTATAAATACTCTCATTAGTTTACAGAAAGAAAATATTAGAATTTTGTTTAACATCACAACTAACTGTATACTTGTCATTATAAAACATTTTAATAGCATATTTTTAAGAAAATTGCTAAAGCTCAGTGCTGATTATCACCATACCATTATGATGTACTTTTGGCCAGAATTAAAAATTTAATAAATCGACTGGCCGGCATTATATCATAAATTCACCACTGGTGACCATCACTACAGTCTACAGGTGATATTTAGCAATACCCTAATTTTTAAAAAATAGATATAATAGATATTTCAATGAAGTTCAACCAATAATAAGTGCTAATTTCTTTTACAATTAATGCCTCTTTAACTTGCACAATAATAGCTATATTATTACAATTTTATATTGATACAAAAAGCTGTAAAATGATTAGCTTTTCAAAATAATATTAATTTATTTTAGCATTTCAATTAAATAAAATAATATTTATAAAAATAATAAAAGTTAATAATGTACTTTAAGTATTAAAGTGTTTTGGTATTAAATATAATAATGAAACATTTTAATTTAAAAAAAAATAAAAAGTTACTTCTTTTATATAAAAACTAATTCTTGATAAACTTACCAAATTACAGCTAATTTCTGCTATTTTTTCAATTGTTATCCACTTATTCAGTTAAAAAAATTAGATTTTTATTAAAAGTAATATAATGTTTTATTATAATTTCTATATATTAGTTAATTTTACTTTAGATTAAATTTCTATTATAGTTAGTTTTTTATAAAGCTTTAGGATGTACAAAAATAATTTTATTTTAAAAAATATATATAAAGGTTATTACAAATAATCAGCAAGATTTTGACCTAAAATAAACAACTATGCAAATTCATATACTAACCTTAATATATATTTTTTGAATTTTTATTTAATTTTAAAGGAATAAAAAAAAATAGTATAATAAAAAAACTATATTTTTTAAAGTTTTTTTAGCTTATTTTAATTTTAATAATAAAGTTAATAAAAAGATAAAAGATTTCTATAACTCATTTAAGTAAAAACATAGTATTATTTAATAATATATCTATAAACTTTTCTTTTATAAATAATTTTTTAGAATTATTGCTTTTATTAATAAACAACCAGTATAATAATAGTATAACATTAATTAATCTTTTTGTATTGGAGATTTACAAATATAATACATTATAAAAGATTAATTTATATTTCCTATCTGACATTTTTTTCCTTTCAATTTAAGCAAATACTTTATATTTATATCATATATAATAGTTTTTTTTCTTAAAATTAAATGGATCTTTTCAAGTTTTAAAAGATTTAACATGCATTCAATTTTTTTATAATTATAATAAAAAATAAATTAGTAAATAAATTAAAATTTATTAAGATGTTTAATTATTATATACAGTCAACTTTCTATAAATACATCCCCCTTAAGACTAGCTATAAGCATGCATTTATAAAAAGTATATATTTATAAAAATTTTTTTTTTGATTTTACATTACAAAATACTAAAAATTAAAAAAACTACATTATATTATATATTAATAGATCAAAAATATTATTTATTATTCAATTTTATTATTTAGCATTTATTATAATTAATAATACAGTTATTAATTAAAATATTGATTAATCGTAATCTGCTGCATCATATGTACTTATTTTTTTCTAATAAAATTTTCAATTTTACTTACTAATTTGATATATTTATTAGCATTTTCTTGTTGAAATAAAAATATATTCAAAATTTCTATACTTTTTAATGCTATATTAGTACTTATAGCTACTATCTCATCACTATTATCTATTTTATTCAAATCTTCAGTATTTTCATTAGAATTTTTAAAAATATTTACAAGTTCTGCAATGATTTGGTCATCTTCAAAAATTTTATATGTAATATCTTCTTCAGGAATATTAAAAAATTCATTTACTTGCATTGCATTAGAAAGATTAAGGATTTGAATTGTTTTAAAAAATTCATCAATCATCTGATCCATCATTTTCATTATTAGTTTCATCATATTCATTATCAGAAAGAATCCCAATATGATTTCAGCAGTTTCAGATTATTTTAACTGTAACTTTATTTCAGCTTGAAATGATATACTGAATGGCTTGCAAAGCATCCATTTTTAGATTCTGTATATTTTGTTTGACTTCAACTTATTCTAACAACTAACTAAATAAATAATAAATTATTCAGTAAAATAAAATATAAATAAATAAGTTACTTACTGTATAGTGGCGGCCAAATGTTTTGCATCACTTGATCAAAAAATTTGAAAATTCAATTTCTCAAAAACTATGTTATAAAAATTTAAGATTTTTTTTATTTAATTTATCATATTCAAAAGATTTCAAAACAATTACTCTTTATTTATTTTAATGGGTAAATTTATTCCTCACCCTGGGTGAGAAATTTATTTTTCACCCCTATCACGTGATAAAGATTTTGTTGTTGATTGGCTAATTTTTT
>JADRCO010003277.1:0-10538 GCA_021464525.1 Rhizophagus sp. LPA8_4_AMF
TTTTAATCAAAAAAAAAAAAAAAAAAAAAAAAATTTCGCTAATGACGTAATACTTATAGACGAACAAATTTTTAGTGAGAAAGAGAGAACCCTCCCAAGAAAAAATAAAAGAAGTTGAAATAATATTGCTTTTAAGGCCATTGAAAATCCGATGGTTCTGAAAATACGGATGTAAAAATTAAGCGTTCGAGATTACCGTTGAGATCATCGTCGTTGTCGTCGTTGTTAAAGTTTGTATATCCTCTATAAAATTCGCCTGGTATGGTGGGAGGTAACTGCATTTCTTGAGGTACATTTATTCGCGCAATTCGACAAAGTGTTTCTTCATTATTAATTTTGTTCATTATATTATTAGCAAATTTGTCGAAGGAATTTCTTTCGTGAGCACTTAAATGTGTATCCCAAATCACATTTGTTAAGCAAGACATGGTGTATCTCTGCTTTATTTCCGCCACCTCCTTTTCGACATTAATTTGCATTATATCTTTCCCTGTTATTTTCTCTTTTCTTCTCATTAAATCAAGTACTTCTGTTATTTGAGGTAGCTTTTTCAATTTGTCGAGATCACGTAATGTCAATTGGATATTAGTTGATAGGTGCATTTTTTTCATAAAAAAAAAAATTGTGCAATTTTTTTATGGGGTTAGGAAGAATAGGGTTTATTTCTCCTTTATATACCTATTTTCTGGTGGATGCTGTGATACAGGTTGGTACTCTTAACATTACAAATTGTACTGTATATCGTCCATATTTCATCTTTTATTTCATTTAACCATTTAAACTTGTTTTTTACCTCATCATCAATTTTCAAAGAATTAAAAATACAGGATAAGTAAGAATAAATATTTATTTTTGTGGAACTTAAACTATACCTCAAATTGATTCGCTTTTCATATTGTTTTCAAACCGTCTTGGCGTATGTGATCACTGCGCAGCTGCGACAGAATCAATGACCGAATAAAAGTATACAAAATATATAATTAAGGAAATTATTTGATTTTTTTTATATACTTTAAAATTGTTTTGACTATCAATTTTATTTTAAAGTAAACAAATCATCAAGAATTTTATATGTTTATATTAAAAAAAATGGTGGATATATACTGCATTTACCCATGATCTGGGCATTTACCTTTTTACAGGTCCCCTTCCCTTATCAGTACTTTAATTAACCTATGAATAAACATACCCTTTCATACCATTTCCTTAAGGATACTATCCTTTGGTCGTATTTGACGTAATTAACGTATTTGCTCACTTGTGTATATTTCGTACCGAATATATATCAGACATATATATATGTATGTAAATATATATCGGAAATCTATTTCCCCGGTTTCCGGTGTTCTAGAATTTACATTAGGTAAACAACCTTATTTTCTAACCAAAATAAGATTTTATTTGTTTGACAAAAATGCCGGTACCAAACAGAAGGCGCACGCTCAACTATTTCGTATGTAAATTTTCATCTGACCATATCATTCATTCTCTCCACCCTAGCTCGGAGATACTAATAAAAAAAAAAAAATAATTTATTTAAACATATTTAATATATTGAAATATTAACAAATTATAGTTCAAAGAACAAAGATTATTAGTTATTTATAATTTATTAGATTCAAAATCAAAATTTTGATAAGCAATGGGCCACAAGTAGATCTTTGATGCATCATCATGCATTGCGCGTGTAACGCTGATATTTTATTAATAGTAAATAATAAAATCTATTATTTTTTCTTAAAAATAAATAAAATTTTTTGTTTACTTTGTTTTACTTTACACAAGATTATGATTGGTGTTGAAAATTTTAAATGACTATGAAAACACCATAATAGTGCATTCCTACTTTTTTTTCTTATCTGTTACATAAATTTTTTCTCTTACTTTCTTTTTGAGGTAATCAATACACGTAATCATGTTTTCGTCATACAATTTCTTTTTTTTTTTTTTTTTTGAATTTAAGCCGTTAAAGATAATTTTTTTTGAAAAAAAAAGTTCACTATTTACATTAATCATTGATTGATAAAAAGAAAAATAAACGAAAGAAGGTTATAAAAGTAATAATAATGATAATGAACATAATTACTATTAAAAATGATAATAAAAAATTTCAGTAAAAACAAAAAATTATAGGCTTTAGTAATATGTTATAACTATATGTAATAAAAAAAAAAATTTCTGAAATTATCTTAGCCCGATTGTATTAATTTTTGTTGTTTTTTTTTATGCAATTAAAGTTCGACTAAACCAATTTTTTTTTATTTAATTTTAAATGCAAATAAAAATAAATTGTATATTTAAGTACCTTATATTAAGAAGTTTTTAAAAAATAGAAATTTACAAAGAGTTAAATTGAAATCGATCAAGATATATTATTTTCAAACCACTTATGGAGTTATGGATTGTTGGCTTTATAAGTACTGGCCCGAATTAGTGTTGGATAGTAATTCATTGATGTCACTATGTTATATCACGACGTGATATAACATTCATCATAATACTCATATTTTTTTTACTTCCTTTTGGAAAAGACATTGACATTTGGTCAATTTCAGATATTGTGGTGAGACATTCTCATTCTTATTATTTGTAATTTCAGTTAAAGTTAAACTTAAATTACTTAAATTAAAGTTTTAATCTTAATAGTGCGAACAAGAATTACGATTAGTTATGACGAATTCATAGTTACTTGTCACTAATGACACAATGACATGTGACAATAGTGAAATGTCACTGTCATTTGTTCGTTTAACAATAATGTTAAGTATTAATCTTTCTACGCTACTTTCACTTTTGACATTTTTAATCTACCTTGTGATTTTTTCCTTTATCAGCGTCTTGTGAGATACTACCAATTAGCTTTGCTAAAAAAGTCACTAATACCATTAAAGATCCATCTTCTATTCTTAGTCATCTTTTATTCTTAGTCTTGCTATATATTCCTCTTAATATTCTTTTTCTATCATTTTATATTTCTTCGCTCCTTTGAAGCGACGATCAAAATGTGCTAACAAGCTCACTGATCAATTTATTATTAGTAGAAAGATTTTTGTCATTTCACATGTAATCTGATGTAATCACAATAATTTTCTCTTGTGATAAGTTAGATAATTGTGTCACATGTTCGGGTCATTCGATTATATATTCAGTAATTTGATTTTGATTTGTTGACATCTTATCATATGATATAATTAAAAAAAAAATGATAAATATAATGTAGGCCAGAATTATAGTGCTGATCAGCATTAATCTTAAAATGATTTGTTACGTTCGTCGATCTTGAACGATCATTTGCCGTCATTTCATCGTCAGTAGTTTATATTATAATTGATTCTTCTGTTACCTTTTTTTTAAACTTCCTGATAATTGTTGCGAACATTTTTCTTTACATATCGTCAACTACTCTAATCATATCAAACTTTATCTGTTATATTTAGTACGATATACAGTGTGAGCGTTTACAGTATCATGAAATATAAGCGCTACATTTCTTTGACTGTCCATCTACTAAAACTGCCATCATACATTTCTGTTATCTTTTCGTCTTCCATTTTTGTAAACAAGCTCTTAGACTATGTTAAAGACTTCATTTGTTTAATAAAGACATGATTTGAAGACTTTATGCTGTAAACTGTAATTCTGGATAAGTAGGTTTGACTTGATTCCTAGTTGTACCATCTAATAATTTCTTTCTTTACGAAAAAAAAATTGAATTTGGGATATAATTTTGTTCGCTGGTACATTTTTTATCACGGATGATGAATAAATAATGATAACCAGAAAATTAAATGTCCAGATTTATTGGATTGTTATAAAGAAGTTAAAGAAGAATGCATTAAAAAAGACAAAAATTAATCATATTAACAATTTAAATAATAAGGGATAGGAAATAATAAAGCAAATAAAGATAAATCCTTTGATAAGGGAATATTCATCTTTTAATACTTTTACAATGCTAGTATTTGTCCATTTGGCTGAGGTTGGCTAAAATGGCCAAATTTTCTAGTAAGACTTGATCAGTCAAACTACATAATTACTCATATTACTTATAACTTCCATGCAGCAAAATCACAATGCATATACTTTTCTTCAATAAAATCATTAAAATTGCTTTATCTTATTAAAATAATTTTATTTAAACAATCTTTTAATCAAGTATTTAAAAATTTTCGCATTAAAAATTGTTATTTAACAATTTTGATCGATATATGTATTGTTTAGTAGATTCGTCTCATCAAGCAACATCGATTGGTGTTTCTAACATCAATAGGCAGTGTGACTATTGACATTTTTTTTTAAATTTATGTTTTTGAGAGATATTTAGCGAACTATTTATGCTTGAAACATAATTATGTCAACAATCGATGCGCCTTGGTGAGTATGTCTTATTTTAATCAATGGATAACGAGTATCGCATTTTTTAAAAAAAATTGTTTCAACCCTAACTGAAGCGGACAGTTCCAGTTAAAAAATTCAATTTGGTTTGATCAGATCAGTCTCAGATTTGAACTGGACCCGTTTGAAGTCCTATTTTAGATAACTTTGTTTAAAATTAGGTTTAATACGTTGTCTACTTTTCTCAATAATTGGATCAAAATTATCCCTGCTTATATAATAATTCTTTAAAAATGGGTTTGGATTTATGTGTTGAGTTTCCATGATAATTTAATAGTAAATAATAAAGCTTAAATACAAAGGGATGGATGTATCAGAATTTTTTTGATTTCTTACAAATGAATATTTAAGAGCTAAACTACTTAATTTAAAATACAGAAAACTTAATAACTTAATAACTTAATATGTATATTAAAGGTTAAAAAATATTAGAATAAATCATATTTATTAATAAAAAAAAATTTATCTCACGCAAATATAAATTATTAATTTGAGTTTTTACAAATTTTATCTTGTAGCTGAATAAGTTTAATTTTGGACAATAAACTTAATTTGCCATTACCATTCGCTTGATATATTAAATTTTTACATAACATTTCAATTTGTAAATCATAAATATTCTCATAAATCAAAAAATTTGGAGTTGATTTAGCTAAATTCGCACGATTTTTGACCAATCTGTTAATCTGTTTATCCTTGTCATTACAGATTAATTTTGTACATTCATTCTTATCCAGAATTACCGCCTGCATTTGATATTCTATTCTTGGTATAATTACCATGTTCCTGCGATTATTTGCTTTTATTTAACTTTTTCCATGTGAAAATATTACACGCCTTATCAATTATTTCTTTTATTTTTTTGATATACATCTTTCTTCTATTATCCATCTCAAATTTTTGTTTATGAAATAAATTATCTAAATCTTTAATCTTTTCTATAAGGATAACATGGTCACGAAATGTAACTTCATAATATTATATTATATAGACGTTATTTTGAGCGTCCCATTCAAATAAATCGTAAAGCATGATAACCTTTTAATAAGCTTACTTAACACTTTTATCATCTAATGTTTGATATTTTGTTAATAAATTCATGCAATCTAATGTTTATAAATTTCGAAAAGATATTTGAATTTTCAATTATTTTATCTTTAAATGTTCTCGTATTTATAAAAAATTTATGAAATTTTGCATTGTTGAATCTCTTTCAAAATCAATATAAGTACTATCAATTAATAATAACTTAAGTGCACACTATTGTTTATCCTTATTATTTTATCTTTTTATAGTGTAATAATTTATTCATATTATACTTTATTATATATGATAATTCTTCCCACAGAAATCCCATTACTAGTCTAATATGTCCTATTGAGCGCACATATTTCATTATTATTCTTTGTTAAATATTCTTGATTTGACGGTGTTTATGTTAGTGTATATTTTTTAATCTAAACTATTTAATATTACATGACTTTTTTGGAAAAGCCAATTGTCTAGTTTAAATTATAGCTTGATAATACAGTAAAAATAAATAAAATGGTAAACTTTTCCTACGCAGTAATTCTATATTGTGAATAAATCCACATGTTGTTAAGGTGAAATGCAAGACATTTTTACTAATATTATTATTTTGACTAATAATATATAAAAGTTTTAATATTTTTAAATAATAAATATCAAAAGTATTATTGGCAGTCTATCTAACACCTTGATTTATTCATTTGTCTAATAAATTTGAATCAAGAATATTGATCATTTCAAAATGAAAATTTAGCAAAAGTATGAAATTGCAGTTAAAGCTAAAATTTTGTAGATATTTGTTTAAAATATAAATAAATCATATAGTATATAAATCATCAGAATTAACGAAATTAATTAATTTGTTTTAATATATTATAAAGTCTTTTTTTTTTTAACTTTTTGTATTCACAATTCTTTTATAAATTATTTCAGATATGTTAATATGATATTAATTAATAAAAATTTAATGAATTTTTTCCTAAATTTCCAATTTCTCTCTCTTTGCTAGTAATAATCGATATTCGTAAAAGTTTAGCCTAAATTTGTTGATATTTAATTTCGTATTTTTCTTATTTTAATCTTACCTATTATGGAAATTTAAATAAAAAATCGGAATTGCCAAAATTTAATAAATTTATTGCCGATCAAGATTATTGTGTTTCTTCTGTATTTTAACTAGTCTTTTTTTGATAATTTTGTTGCTGATCTTGAAATCATTGCAACATAAAATAACGTTTCACCGCTTTTTTTTCATTTTATTCTTATTATTTTTTTAGTAATTTTTACATACGAATTAATAACTTATTTTTTGTTTAAAAATTATTTATTAAAATGGATGAAATTAAATTAAGTGATGATGTAATTGAACAAATAAAAGACATTGATGAGTATTGGAAATTGACTGAAGAACAAGAATCGTTAATTGATAAACTAATAACAGACAAAGAATTAAAAAAACAATATAAAAAATATGGTTTATGTGAAAATTGTAAACAGCCTAATACTTTTAATTGTTATTGTTGGTCATGTAATTCTAAACATTTTCAACAAAATTTCAAAAATTGGACAAGTGGAAATAATGACGTTGATGAACTTATTCAAAAAGCACAATTAAAAGCTAAAAAATATTTCAAAATCATAGAGTGGATTGAATATGATAAATTTGAAGATGTTGAATATTTAGCAGAGGGGGGATTTGGAACTGTTTTTAGAGCAGTTTGGATAGATGGTCCTATTCTGAGTTGGGATTATGGAAATAACCAATGGAAAAGAGAAGGTGAAACAGAAGTTGCTTTAAAATGTTTGCACAACTCACAAGACATTGCAAAAGAATTTTTAAAAGAAGTAAGATATTTCTTATAAATCTTCATTAGTCTTTATAAATGTTAAATTAACTATAATTTTCATTTAAGGTTGAATCACATATTTTAGTACATGGCTATAGTGAATTCTTAATTCAATGTTTCGGTATCACTAAAGACCCAAAAACAGAAAATTTTATTATGATTATGCAATTAAAAAATGGTAGTTTAAGACAACATTTGAGTAACAATTTCATTTCACTGGATTGGGAGAAAAAGTTGTTTAGTTTGCAAGCTATTGCATATGGTCTTAGAAAAATTCATAATAGAGGATTTATTCATCATGATTTTCATAGTGGAAATATATTAAGTAATTTTGATGAAAGAGCTTATATTACTGATTTGGGATTATGTCAACCGGCAAATGTCAAATCCTCTCAAAATAGTAATAAAAAAATATATGGAGTATTACCTTATGTAGCTCCAGAAGTTTTAAGAGGAAATAAATATACTCAAAAAAGTGATATTTATGGATTTGGAATTATTGCATATGAAATTTGTACAGGTTTCCCTCCTTATTATGATATACCTCATGATGAATTCTTAGCAATGAAGATTTGTCAAGGGTTGAGACCAAAATCTAATTATAAAATTCCTCAATTAATTTTTGATATTATTAATCGATGTTGGAATGCAGACCCTTTAAAACGACCTGGTGCAAATGAATTGCATGAGATAATATTAGCATTATATTATAAAGTTGAGTATAAAGGGAATTCTATAATTTATGGGCAAGTTAAAGAAGCAGATGAAATTAATAAAGAATTATCAACAGTTCAATCACCATTATCATCTACTAGTACTAGTCTTTTATATACAACACATCCTCAAGCAGTTTACACAAGTAGACTTTTAGATTTTAAAAATCTTCCAGAACCAAAAAATGCTGATAATAATGATGATTTACTTGGAATGAAATATTCAGGTAATTTTAATTCAAAATAATTATTATTAATCTATTAAGAGTTATAATTATCCTTTCTATTTTTTACAGATTCCTTAAAAATGGATTTTACTAAACTTGATATTAATTCTAAATAAAGGTAATTACTTTTGCATATGATTTTTTTGATTTATTAAATTTTAATTAGTAAAACTAGTATTTTTTAACACATTTTACTTTAAATGAATATAAAACTACACATAGATATAAATTTATTCTTATTTATTTTAAATTTAAGGATAATTTTTAATGTTATTCTGGAACATTTGATGGAAATATAGTAAGGCTCAATTATTCATATTTGAAAAAATTAAAGATTAGTATTGTAATAAAGTTTAAATATTATATTTTTTATTTATTAATAAATTTGATCATATTAAACTATCTAAAATTAATAATAATAAATCATTAACTAAGTTTACTGTAAAAAATTAATACATAATTGCAGTAAAATAGGTAAAATACATCACTAGAAGTTCATATATTAATTATGATTTTGATAAATCATTTTGAGATATACTATGCATCAACTGTTGACTCGCATCAACTGACAGCTGACGTATGTCATATTATGGCTGGCCTAGTAATATAAGCCTAGTGTAATGGCCTAAGGCGTCTACACTTCCTATTGATCTGACCAATCAATAGGACGTAGGTTCGATCTGCATAGCCAACGGATTATGAGAATATTACTGTGTGCGCAGCTACCAACTGTGTTGAAGATCCTGTACCCATAAGGGAGCTGAAAAGATGCCTACCGATGGTTAGGTGGTAGATGAGATCATTGGTAAACTGGTATGGCGAGTTCTAGGAATGGTCACTAACTCAGGTCGTAACCTTCACTTCGACAAGCGTAGCACTTCCTTAGTGAGGGGGGACTGTTGCCAAATGGTTCATAAAGGTCCTATAGCATCTTGGTACCTGGTTAGAACCCCTCCTGGGTCATAATGGTGGCGGCAGGGCTACCAACCACCGTAAGGTGGTCTACCAATTTGACGGAGCTGTGAACACATTGCGGTTGACTCTAACCTCATGGTAATATGAAGATTGTGGTAGTACGTGCCACCGTATTATCCCTCAGTAATGGGGAGAGGTTAGAGGGTAGATTTGGGGTCCCTGGGGCATTCTCGGGGGACGCCCTAAATCTTTGACCAAAAGGTGAGGTCTCGTAATGGGATGTTGGCTGAAGATCGCTTACAATGATAGTTGCTTTTGTCTTTACTGTACAACTGTTTTTCTTATATTTGTATTTGACTCTAGTCACCACTCTTTCTGAAATAAAATAAATAAAATAAGCATTGTAGCCAAAACCCTTAAGGCATTATAATATTAGGCAATATCGAGCCAATAATGTAGGCCGGCATCATCTGATACCTGATGTATATTGTATTATATATATAATTCCTTTCATTATATAAATTGTTGATTAATGTGAAATGAAAATTATTTTTTGTAAATATTCTTTATATAATGAAAGCATAAAATGAGGTTAAAATATTTGGAAGTTACTAATAAATACCTTCAAAAATTTGATCATTTTCACCTACTGTTAGTGAAATACAAAATGAATATAAAAAATATTTTTAAATATGCATATTGCGCATGTACAACATTTCTTGTCTTATTATGAGCATTTTTATATTTTTTAAATTTAATAGTGGTTATGAATTTGAAAACTTTGAAAAGTAATTATTAATGTTTCAAAAATGGCTGAAGAGGTGTTAAAACTTTACAACAGAAAGAGAGGAAATGTGCTTTGCTGAAACCTCTGATTTAGCAACCTTAATGATACTACCATGCGACTATCATGTGACTATATGGTAGACTTCTAGTGGCGTTTTTTTTTATTTTGACTGTCTAGTATTTACATTGCTACTTTATATTAGCTATGTGAAAGCAATACAAAACCTTAATTTAAGTATTTTTTTAAAAATTTTAAAAAGTGTGGATTTTTTTCAAAAAAAAAATTATAGATTCTATCTTTTCACTTCATTTCGGTGATATAGAAGCAATAATGTAGCAATTTTAAATGTAATTTTTTTTAAAAAAAATATTTTTTTTCATAATTTAATGAAATCTTTAATTTTTTTTATTATTGATAATCTCAATTTTTTGTAATTGCAAATATTAATATTTATATTAGTATTATCTAATATTTAATTTTTATTAATAATAAAAATAACTATTAATGGCAAATTTTTTTTATTCAGTTTATTTTTTATGATTATATTAAGCCTTACTACTGAAGATTCCCTCTTTTTGTCACTATAAATAGGCGGAGGGAGCAGCAATGGCTCTCCCCCTATAGG
>JADRCO010003278.1:0-10538 GCA_021464525.1 Rhizophagus sp. LPA8_4_AMF
GTTGAAGTTTCTAATCTCCAATGAATTCCAATATATGAAGAAGATAATTTATCTTTTATTTTTTGAGCTTCATTTAATAAATAATCACTATAGGGTATAACTGGCATAATTTGAGGAAACAAAGGATTAACTACATATCCATTCACTAATATAATTTCTTCATCGATTGTGAGAACTTTGGTAAGAAATTTGGAAATTTTAACTCGAGATTTTTCCCTTCTCAGGTCCATTTCTTTAATAATCATTTTTGTATATTTTACTCTGGAATTAGGATCTTTGAGATTCATTAATGGTTCGAATTTTAAAATACATTCATGCACATCGAAATTTGGTTCTGCGTCATCATAAAGTGATTTCTCACCATTTCTATTTATTTTAATACTAGAATGTAATATTGATAATGATGGTATAATTTTGTTATTATTATTCATCATCTTTTTAATTTGATCACGTTTTTTAAGCCAAAAAATGAAATCATTTTCTGATTTAAATAAAACATTAGGAAATTCTTTTTGAAGTAAAGTAATATTGTAATAAAAATCAAATGGAAATTTGTTACAAGTACCAATTCGAGAAGAACCGACATTTGGTAAAACCATTATACGATTTAATTTTTCAGCCAATTGACTAAATGATCGAAAATGCAAATTCGCTTTCGTTTCTTGTTCTCCAATAAAATAAACAAATAAAAATTTACATATGGGTTTACTACAATATTTTTTGTTTAGTTCTTCTAATAGATTTTTATTATTATCAGCTATAGTAGTTATGGTTGTGTTCGATGATAATGTTGATGGTGAAGTAAGATGAACTTCTGTAAGTGTTTCTTCGTCCTATTTAATAACAAATTATTTAATTAACAAATATTTGAAGAGATTTACGAGATTTATGAAAATGTATTTACTTTATCTGATAATAATTCTTCTTGTTCAAAATAAAAAGAACTAATTATACACCACAATAAAAAGAAAAAACAAATTAATAAAAATGAATTTCTTGTTATTTGACTCAAAGACGTTTTTTTCTGTGAAGAATTTAGTCGGGGTGTCATCTTTTTAGTACAAGTAATTAAACAAGATCAACCTTTTATTTAAACCTTTTTCAAAAAAAAAATGATGATATATAATGATATAATAAATATGATCCATGACAAACTTGTTATTGCCTATATCGGGATTGTTATATTAATGTGTTCTATCATTCGGCTTAAACACAAGCTTTTTTGACGTTTTATCGTTTATCATATCAGTTAATAAAGCAATTTTATTGCAAAGATCAAAATTTCGACTAAAATTATGACGACAATTTTATAATGATAATACTACACTATAATTAATTTATAAATAATGAAATAATTTTGAGGTTATAACTGATATGGCTGATAAACTATTAAAAAAGAATTGGTTTTTTTTTTGTTTTGTTTCATATAAATTGAAGAAACAATATTTTATCCTTACTTTCACAAATATAGAAATAATAAATGGTGTCGATCAACCGATGAATTAACCAAAATAAACTAATGGAAAAAAACCGATCTTTCATTTACAAAAAAAGAAAAACATAAGACCGTTCTAATTACTTTTTTTCTATATAGTCACATCACTAAAAGACGCTGGAATAATCCCTATTAACCAAAATTAAATTTCATTGTATAAACATTATTGTGTTACCTCTTTCAATTATTTCATACGAAATCAGGTGACATAACCGTTACATACTTTTCTACTTGAGGGCACAAAAAATTGAAGTATTTATTCCCTTTTTCCTTGTGATTGGCTTCTTTTTCAAAGAAATTATAAACAATTGCCTCGATAAATTTCTTTATTTTAATGAGAAAGATACTTTTTTTAAAAAATGATGTGGTTATCTATAGTAATAATTATTTTAATTTTTTTATATGCTTTTCCGATACTCTCGTAGGTAGTAGTTCATTTCGATTTTTATATGGCCAGAATTATAAAATTTTTCATTCCGTTACGTTAAAAAAAAAAAAGAATGGTTTTTTAAGTGTGTTACGACTGAAAACTTGGTCTAAAGCCATGTTCGTTCACGTGGCTGACTATTTATAGAGACCAAACAAGGCATGTATATCACGTGATCGAACACAGCTATTAGACATCCTCCAAATTTGGAAAAGCATCGATATATATATATATAGGTATCATGACGTAGCTAAAAGATTTCGGTTAGAACCTTCAAGTGTGCTACCCTTATTTTTAATAATGACGTAAACATTTTGTAATTTAAATTTCAGTTAAATATTCTTTTCGTTCTACAGTATAAGCCTCACTTTCTAACCTATTTACCATGGATAATCCGGTGAAAGAAATTTCGAAAGTTGTCAATAATATTTTTGCCAATCCTGACAAATCGCTCCTAGAAAAGGAGATTAAAAGATCTTATATTCCCAATTTTGAATTTCATCATTTTTTAGTGGATGTCTCTCCTAGACCTGGATCAAGAGAGAAGGTTATTCGACTTTTCAAATTCTTTCGAGGTAAGATTTTATTTATAAAAAAAAGTAAGGTATTACAAAAATAATTAACATTTTATTCCTATCCTTTATAGTATGTTTTTGGAGTAACAAGCTACAAATTAATGAAATAAGTAAGTATTTTTTTTGTTTAATATCAAATCGGAATTTCTTTTTTTCTTTATAAATATTTAAACCCTATTAGGTTACAATGAAGAAAGCGGAAAGATGTTTTTAGATGTGACTCAACACCTCCAATTATTACTATTTCCATGGAAAGTCGTTCCAGTAAGGTAAAAAGGAGAAATTTATGATATCTCTTTATATTTAAAAATATTTAAATTCATAGGCATAAATATGTATGCTTTTCTTATATAGAGTTGTTGTTGAGTACTATTTCAGACGGAACGATGCAGGAAAATACTTTATTCGTCGACAAGATGATTTTATTGAACCAGAAGAATTAATAAGCGTAATCGTTCCATATCTCGGACCTATAGCAGTAAGGGCTGCTAAAACAGTTGCAGCAAGCTTTTCTGAGCTTGTTGTCTCGATTTTTGAGTTAATTGGATGGATTTAATTTAATATGAATAATAATAAATAAAAATTTATTAATAATAAAATTTACAAAGGAATTTTCCATCTATTAATTGTATTTAATAAACCACTATCTATATTTTTTAATCTATTACTTCTTTCATCTGCAATAGCTCTAGTAAATGTAGATAAAAATCTTGAGCAACCACGTGGACCTGCTATAAAATAATTTGAATTTATACAAACTAATTTATCTAAAACCCCTTGGATTCCAGAACCCATAAATTCTGATTCATATTTTTCATCTTTTCTTAATTCCTCAAAACCTCCCAATGAAACCCATGTATTTATTTTAAAAGTTTCATTTAACATTCTTATAGCATCATGATGATAATTATTGATTTCTGTAAATGTTTCAGATTGTGTTTTTGATGATAAAAGAGGATAATCTGTTGCCAAATAAATATTTTCGATTCCTTTTTCTTTCATAATTTTCTTCAATGTTATAATAAGACCTTGAGCACATTCTGGTAATAATTCAGGTCTTGATTGTTCTAATCTCCAATGAATTCCAATATATGATGATGATAATTTTTCTTTTAACTTTTGAGCTTCATTTAATATATAATTATTATAAGGAATAGCTGGCATAATTACAGGGAATAAAGCATCTAATACATATGAATTTACTAATAAAATTTCTTCGTTAACAGAGAGATCTTTAATAAGTTTTTTAGAAAATTTAACACGTGCCCGTTCTGTTCTTAAATCATTTTTCGCAATGTCCATTATTGTGTATTTTACTCGAGAATTATTAGGATTTGTAAGATTCATAAATGGCTCGAATTTAGAAAGACATTCATTCAATCTAACGACTGGTTTAACATTTCTATAAATTGTTTCAGTTGTTATATCATATCTTCGAAGATTAGAATGTAATATTGATAATGGTAATCTAACTTCATTATTAAACTTGTTTGTAATTTGATCACGTTCTTTAAGCCAAAGAAGAAAATCATCTTCCGTTTTATATAAAACATTAGGAAATTCTTTTTGAAGTAAAGTAACATTATAATATAAATTAAATGGAAAATTTTGACAAACGCTAATTTGAGAAGAACCAACATTTGTTAAAATCATTATACGATTCAATTTTTCAGCCAATTGACTAAATGATCGAAAATGTAAATTCGCTTTCGTTTCTTGTTCTCCAAAATTATAAACAAACATAAATTTACATGTGGGTTTACCACAAAATTTTTTGTTTAGTTCTATGAATTCTTTGTACGGATTTTCAATGCTGATTGCTGTATTCGATGAAAATGTTGATGGTGAGGATAAACGAACTTTTGTAAGGGTTTCCGTATTCTATTTAACATTAATAAAAGAAATTATTAATATTACTTGGTTAAAGAGAAGATTTTCAAAAAAAAAAAAAAAAAAAACTTACTTCAGTTAAAAATAATTCTTTTTGTCCATATAAAAGAAACCGTAAAATAAAGATTAAACAAATTACTGACGTTGCCTTCTTCGCTGCCAATTTTTTCTGTGAAGGTTGATTCAATTGTTTCATCTTTATATATAGTAATACACTAAATACGAAAGTTTTTTATTAAAAAAAAAAAAAAAAAAAAAAAAAAAAAATTTTTTATATAAAAAAAAAAAAAAAAAAAGAAAAAAAAAGGAATGTTGGATTGAATTTTTAAAATTAAAAATGAAGAACGAGTATGAGAAAGCGAAAGAATTGATTCACGGTATTTTATAATATTTTACTTTCTAAATATTCTAAATGTAATTGGTTGATTTTTCGGGTAGGTTTACATTTCTTAGTTTCCATGTGGTGGTACAATTAGCCAATAAGTGTAACGGCTGTAACGGCGATGAGAATGCACCAACTAGAACTTATTAAGCGTATAAGGAACAAACAGATTAAGTTTACAAGATTATAAGATTACATCTAATTTTATAACATGCATCCCCAAAATTAAGGTTTATGCAATAACACTGCCATGGGCGAAAATATTCGTTATTAAGTTAATTAGAAGATTACACTTGTTTTTATGGTAATTTATTACTGTGCATGAATAGTTCACCATCTTGTAATAACATTTCGTATTCTCTCATCACCACTATCTATTAAATCTTTTCTTTCTTCGCTAATAAGTCTAGTATAAGTTGAACGTATCCTACAACAATCTTTAGGACCACTTAAAAAATAATCGGATTGTATACATACTAATTTATCTAAAATTCCATGTATACCTGAACTACTAAATTCTGAATCATAATTTTTATCATTTCTAAATTCTTTGAAAGCATTTAAAGATATCCAAGTATTAAAGTTTAACGTTGAATTAAGCATTTGAATCGCTATTCTATGTTCTTTTCTTACATTATAAAATGTATCTGAAGCTGATTTACCTCCTGAAATAGGATAATCAGTTGCAAGATATACATTATTTATTCCTTCTATTTCTTTAAGATGATTAATTGTTTCAATTAATTTTTCAGCACATTTTGGCATTTTTTCTAATATACCTTGTTCCATTCTCCAATGAATACAATAATATGGTTGCAACTTATTTCTAATTTCATCTGCTTGTTTCATAATATGAGGAGCAAATGGTATTTGTTCTTCAATTAATGGGAACATTTGTCTTCGAGAACGATTTCGAATTAATATTACAGGAGATTTTATATCTTTAAGATTTTCTGTAAAAAAGTTAAACATTTTATATTCAAAATCTTTTACATGACCTATTCCAGTATGAAATTCCATATAATCGGATATTTTTAAATCGAATTGGTCAATGCATAATTTAGAAAGAGAGGTTTCTTTGTAACGAACACCTGGTTCGACAGCCATTTGATTATGATCTCTTATAGAATAAGAATCATTTCTACCATCTTCTATAAACCATGTATGTAATGTATCAGGTTTAATTAAAAGTTCTTTTGTCCATTCTTTAAAAGTTTGTTGTGTCATAAATTTTATACTTGGAAACATTTTTTTCATTTTTTCTAAATCATAATAAAATTCAAAAGGAAATTTTGCACAACAATTCATCCTTGAATTACCAACGTTAGGTAATACCATTATACGATTAAGTGATTCTGCAAGATAAGTTAAAGATCTGATATGTAGGTTTGCTCTTGTTTCTTGTTCGGGAATAAAATATGGAAACATAAATTTACAAGTTTTTTCTCCGCAATATTTTAAATTAATATTCTCATCGTGTTTTAATATATCAAAATCGGTTCCAGCCGATTGACTTAATGACACTTTTTCTAATTTCTAATAATAATAAAAAAGATATATAATTAATTATTTTATTATCCTTTTCTTTTTCCATTAAAAAATTTTATAAAACTTACTTCATTTGAATTCGATATTATAGATATGATAAGGTATACAACGCATGTATATAAAATGAGTAGTATTATTCTTTTTATCTGTTGAAGACTACAAATGGATTGATTTTGAGATTTTTTTAACATTTTGCTTTTTTTATTTTTATTTTTTATTTTTTCTCCAAAATTATCCCTGGTTTATATTATTTTGAAAAATGAAATTGATTTGATTTATTTACCTTAAAAGGTTAAATAATTTTTATTCTAAAACTCCTTAATTAGTAAATGGAGAATTTTCTATTTTTGTAGATTTTAAACGAATTCGGGGTGTCGATTAATTGTTTGATATTCGGGCGAGGTAACTCACTAGACTAATTGAGGAATTAAATTGTGCCAAGATGATGTGACAAAGTAAATATGTCACAATATCACGATGTCAGTTGACGGTTGTATGCATGTTTTTTTACATCATACCCGAAGCTAATTTTAGAATTTTCATCACTATTACTCCGTTTTATTATAAACTTTTCATGATGCAATAATGATTATAAAGAATTTTCTATTGCTGCGAAAAAAAATATATACACATTTATGTCAGTGAAAAATAAAGCATATATTTCATATATTTCGAATATTTTAAATTTTTAAAAATAATTGATATTCATAAAAACATGCAATTTATTACAAGATGAATAATATGAATGTGATAAACACACGTTATGTACATCAATTAAATGATCATCACTGAAAATCACTAAATTACACATGATTTTATCAGCTCATAACGGGAAAGAAATTAATACATTGTAAATCAATTATTTACCTTTTATATCATGTTGTTAGCTAGTTCTTGCGCAATATCCGTAGGATTACCCTCTCCGTATAAAATAAATCGATCGCATAGCTTGTGTTTAGCCGGAATTGTAAGACCAACCTCTCCTAGCTTGATAGATAACAAGTTTCGACGATCCTTGATCTCTTCCTCCCTAATATATCTGCAATAAATTGCGTTACATCTACAACAAAGTAGATGTTTAAGAAATCGTGAAGGTAATTCTTTGCTTTTTACAACCTCCTGAATATTGACAGTTGATGATTCTGATGATTTCTCATTTTGTACATCAGATTTTCTATCCTTATGAAGAACCACCTTAAACCATTTACTAGATTCGAAGTCAATTTTGTCAATCTTAACCATATCAACAAGAACCGGTCGGATTTGAAATCCATTACTTCTCGTTCTTTTCAAATGGCACAAGGTGCAGAATCTTCCCCAATTTTTTGAAATGATTGATTTATATGTTTTGTATTTATACGCTCTTGGTTTAGGATCAGGAAGTTGTAGAGTCTTTGTTAATTGTCTCCAAAAGAGATGATTATCTGCCGCGAAATTCCAAGCACGGCATACTTGAGCAACACGTGTAAAATGAACAGGATGTTCTCTCAAATAACTGAATATCTCACAAAGAATTTCTTGAGGCAATGTTATCACAATTGAAGAATTTTCAACAATATAAACTGGTTTTGATACTTTAGATATCATCTTCTTAGCACCACATCAATTATTATGTTTATACAGTATATGAAAAAGTCGATGTCTTATTTTCATAAATAAAAGAAAAGACAATAAAATAAATAACCTTTTTCTATTATTTTTTTTTTATTTTGTTAAAGAAAAAAATGAAGCCGAGCGAAAAAAAGTTATTATAATAAATAGACTTTTCAAGTTTATTTATAAGTTTAATCACATCATTTATTAATCAAAAAAAGAATGTTTTTCATGTTATTGCCATAATTGCCATAATTGCCATATTATCAATCTTTTTAAACTGCGAGGCAGAGGAAAGTAGTTTATCATATCGTTGATCAAACATTATACATTATATATTTCATAACATATTTGAAGACTCTAGAAGACATTATTTCAAAACTCTGAAAATTGAGATCTTAATTTCATTCCATTTTCAGATGGTTTACTGGTCATTGAATATAATAGTAGAGCCTTATTGTTAAACGTTACAAACGTTACCCAATCCTATTAGAAGAAATACGCGAACAATTAATTGTATCACTCAGGAGACGTGACTTTTTAGTCTATTGTCGACATTACATAATTTGATCATAATTTTTATTTTTTCTTATGCTTATGCTTATAAAATCTTACAAATCTTAGGTAATAGCTTAGTAAGTTTAATAGTGCCGCAAATTATATAATGAGTGGTTTTCACATATAGCATTATCTCATAATATTTTCTCATAATATTTTCCCATAATTATAATCTGGCTCGAATAAAATTATTTCGAATTTCGATACGACATGTACGATGCAATACGATATACGATGAAAAAAACGAATAAATAAGAAAAGAGTAAGAAAGAAAAAAATTGGATCAACCAAAGATTCTCTTACAAATCCATTCTTTTAAGGTGATTTGGCGATGATGCTTTAAAATTTTATAAATGATTGCAGCATGCTGGAATGAAATTTCAATACCAAGCTTTTGGAAATATATACTGCTGTCTGGGTACAGGATTTGCGGAAGGGGTTGCGCTGATACGATACCAGTTAAACGCAACTGATTGGTTATTTCAAACTCGGATAACGTTGCAGGCATTTTGGAATCGAATTTTGCTCCTTTTGTTTGTAAAATCTTAATTAGAAATTATAATAAAGAAAAATTTTTTTTCGTAAAACATGACGGGATTTTTTTACCGTTATTTGCGACTTGATAAGCATGCCCTAAAAATGTGTGAGCGATAAAATCGCCTACGACGTAATTTCTGTCATGTTGAATTTTTCTCGATGTTATGACTTCTACAACTAACTGGGCCAAATCTTCTTTAACAGTAACATTCAGGAAGATGTATTGATTTGGACAATTGAATGCAGTAGTTATTGTAGAAACGTCATATTTCAGAATTTCCTCATCGAAAATTCCGATTTGAAAGAGGATCCAATGCATGGCACATGAGCCATCTGATTGATGTTCTAACAGTTTTTCATGCAGTCTTGTTCTGGGGCACACTTTATTTTTAATAAATGGATCTCTATTCAAATTAACCGTATTTTTTTTTTCTTTTAATTAATTAAAGATTGTGAAATTAAATATTTTTTTCTAAAACATTATAAAAACTTACAATTCCATTCCAGAATCCCATGTAATAAACAGAGAAACCCAATGTTGTACACAGGCATCAAAAAGCATCTCTTGTTTTTCGAAATTATTATATAATAAACTAATTACGACGGTAGAGTCGACTTATAGGAGAAGTAAATATTTAATGATTTCAAAAATTCTTTTATTGTTAAAAAAATTTATATGAAGATAACTTACTCGTTATACCGTAATCATGAGAGTCCCAAAGGACGGGGATTTTGATCGCTTCGATGTTTGCTGTTTCATACTATTTTTTCCGTTTGTGCAAATTAATGCAAAAATTAATTATTTTGTTCATGAAATCATATAAAGGTATAAATAATTAAATAAGCACCTTAATTTGGTCTCTCGGATAACATAATCGAACCTTTGTTGCACCTTGTATTCTTAACCGATTAACAATTTGAGTAGCTAACCGAAGATCATCATTGCAAACTATTGTTATGTCTATATCACTGATGTCAACGTCACCAGGAGCCATAGTCCTTGGTATCATGTGATCGTCTAGATAAGTCATATTTTGACCCCTTAGCTGGTTCTTAAGTTTAGGAAGATTAGTAGTTGATCTAATGCCTAGGACGAGGGAGTTGATTGCCTTAGACAATTTTCGCGATTTTCCAATCTTAATAAAAACGAAACGAAAATTTTAAATGCTTAGAAGTATTCGGGAATTAACAACAAACAATCGTAAGGGATAAGGTAAAAAAAATTAGAAACACTCACCATAAATAACAAATTGTAAAACTACGCCCGCTTCATTTCCAAATACGCGTACAGCCAAGTTTATTAAAAAGTGAATTATTGTCTAGAGTTGCAGCCATATACTTGCAGAATCAAATAAGAATCAATAGATCCAATTCCGAAAAATTCTAGGAATTTTAATATAATGTTAACCGAATATTAAATAAAATTATACATGTTTATACAATTAATATACGAAAAATCGGTTATGGGCGTAAAAAAATTTTTTTTTTCTAAAAAAAAAAAAAAAAAAAAAAAAAAAAAAAAAAAAAAAAAAA
>JADRCO010003279.1:0-10529 GCA_021464525.1 Rhizophagus sp. LPA8_4_AMF
TAAAGCAACAAGTTCTTGATTATATTAATAATCAAATGATAACCTTACAACAAATTTATATTTGGCTTTTAAATAACCAAACCCATTCAAATTCCATTTGTCTACTTGGATATTTTAATTATCATGGAATTGAAACCGAACTTAATAAACAAAAAGCAATTGAATTATATCAAAATGCAACAATATTAGAAAATAGATTAGCTCAGTTAAATCTCGTTAATGAACATCTTTATGGGCAAGGTCCTAACAAAAATTATAATTTAGCCTTTAAATTATCTAAAAAATTAGCAGAAGAAGAATATGCAAGTGGAATGAATAATTTAGGGTTTTGTTATGATACTGGAATTGGAACTAATTTTGATGGAGGAAAAGCATTTGAATTCTATCAAAAGGCGGCAGAATTAGGAAATTTTAAAGGAATAATTAACTTAGGCTGGTGTTATTATGAAGGGATTGGAACTGATATTAATGAAGGAAAAGCATTTGAATTATATCAAAAGGCAGTGGATTTAGGAAGTATAAATGGAATTATTAGCTTAGGTTGGTGTTATAATGAAGGAATTGGAACTGATGTTAATAAGCAGAAAGTATTTGAATTATATCAAAAAGCAGCAAATTTAGGAAGTGATATAGCTCAATGTGAACTTGCCACAATGTATGAAATAGGAGATGGAATTAAGAAAGATATAGGTCAAGCAATTTATTGGTGCAAAAAATCTGCTGCACAAGGAAACCAATTTTCTAAAAATAAATTGAAAAAATTTGAGAGTAACTAAGTAAATGAACTTTATAATTTCCTTAAAATGTTCTGTATGATAATCAATTAATATACTGTATAAAAATTCCAATTAAAGAGTTTTAGAGTTATTAGATTGAATTTCATGAATTCAAAACTAATTTTACAAATATACAAATGAAGAGAGTGAAGGTAATTAACCTTGTTGGATTTAACAATGGTTATTCTGTGAATAATGATAATTTTTGTGACAGTCTACACCATGAAAATTAGGATGTTTTGTCTCGTATTGTAAAGTAATTATCTATATTACAGTCTTGTCATGTAGTTAGTTTTAATAAGTTTAACTCTTTTGATTGCTATAAATATCAATTTTATTAATATATTAAATTATTCATTTTTCAATACTTTAAATAAGAAGTGATAACAATCACACTTCAAAAATATTGTATTGAACACATGAATCTATTTATAAATAAATTAAATATCATGTTTAGATTAATCCGTGTATAAATAATTTGAATTGTGCAGCATATATGTGTCTGCGGCTGTTTAGTATTTTTATAGTTGAAATCATATTGATTACTAATAGAGAAACTATGTCGCGTTAATACATAAATGAATATAAATAAGACTTACTTCCATGATACTGTTACCAATTTCATGTGATAATATATTTTGCGTCAATTTTTCTATTGATATAACACAAAATATTAATGATATTAAATTCATATGGCTTCTTTTAATGAAACTGAATATTTAAGCTCAACATTGTAAACACAAAAATTATATAAATCTATATATTACATTATTTTTACTAATAACATTATAATAATAGTAAATTACTAGATCTATTCACATGGCAAATAAAATATAAATATGTCATTATTACTTTCTTAATTTGATGGGCCGCGCAACGCGACGAGCTACGCCTAGTTTTGTATAATAAATCTTTTCCACGTATAATTATCTAATTAAAGACAATATAATATAAAATCCCATAAACTTACTGATAATTTCTTGACTAGGTTTAATTAGTTTATAAACAATAGATTTGCAATTGACCAATATAACAATCATAATCTATTACTTATGTTAAGGTTCTAATAATATTTATTAAATACATATAAATATAATTCGTATGATTTTAATGTTATCTCACTTATAAAATTACAAACTAGTAACTATTTAGTGAGTTTCCTTTAATTAATTCTATTTTTAATACAAGACTTGGATTATTTCTATTATTAATATATTTGTAAAGATAGTCAGTTCACTATTAAAAAAATATTAGTTTTGTAGTAATTGGAAATAAAAAGAAATGCATCTGAAACAAAATTAATTAAATAATACAACAGGCTTTGAAGACTTATAGTAAATAAATTGCATTTACAATATGAAATTAAGTTACACAGACTAAATAAGGCGGTAAAATAAACATTTAATTTTGTTTTCTATAAAGATATTATAATTTAGTCATACAATTTTATCAATTCACAATCTAATGTAAATTTTAATTTAGTTTACACAGTATACTTTATATTTATATCACGTTTTACGGCATAAGTATAGACATGAGATGATGGCTGACGTGTGTTTGGTGTAGATGTAATTTATTGATAATTTTGAATGAAGTGTTTTTCCATAAGTTTGAGTCTAATTAATGTATTACATACTTTTTAACGTGATAAATAAATTTGTTTAATGATAAAATTATTAAAATCGGAAAATATAATGCTTGATTATACCTTAATTTTATGTAACAAGTTACGTGAATTGGTATCCTAAAACAAATTGATACCTAAGGTACAACATACTTAATGGTATTAAAATTCTCGATTGACAAAAATATTTTTTTATTAATTCACATATTCTACTTTATATAAACGAATTTCCACTGTAAAAAAAGTCGATCTGTTTTTTATATTCCATCTTTTTTCCGTAAAAGGCTCATACTTCCGGAATTAATAACAGAATCTATCGAATTATTTATATTTTCCGTGAATGGATCCGTGAAAGGCCCAATTTTACGGAGTTTTTACAGAAATAACAGATAAAATTTCTTACAGAGTTCTAGTATTAGTTTGTTTCAGAAAAGTTGAAAAGAGAAATAGACAGTATGGTTTCTTCACAACATACTTACAGTATTTTTATATGGTGTGAAATTTTTGTGGAAAATTTAAATCACCTTGTTAGTTTCAGTAAAAATAGCAATAAGTTATTGAAATGATTATTTAATTTTTAACATAAAGAAGAGATTTCCAAAATGCTTATATCTTATTCTATTATATTATGCATATTTATGTTTTAAGTATAAAAAATTTCTGTTATACAATAATGATTTTTTGGGTATATAGCAACCTTATCAGTTATAACATTACGTCATACATCATATACATACGACTAGATGCACTCATGACGTAAAGAGTGACTCATGACGTACTAAGTATTAACTATCTAACCAATCAAAATTAAAGTCTTTTGATCACATATTCAAATTGATGATATAAGAAAACCTAAAAACGCAATTTTTTTTTTAAAAAAAATATTTTATATTGGTGAACTAATTTTATAGATATTCTAAGTTACTTTAGTTAAATGATAGATTTATTTTAAGATATTAATATAAATTACATATATTTTAGTCTTAAGTTACGTTGTACAAGAGCTTCCCGTTATAACAACATCCCATTATAATGACATATTATTATATAACGACATACCATTTTTTGGGTTCCTTTGATGTCGCTATATAAACATAATAAATTTCATTATAACGACGATTAGAAAAAATTTACTAATGGCCCGAAGGACGTTGTTATAACGGGAGGCACTTGTACGTTCAAATTCACTTCAGAGCTATATGCCTATGATGTGGCTTAACTAGTATTATGTCACGTCATTAAGGATGTACAGTACCTCTAATATAGTCCACAGTAGCCAATTGGAATTTTTATTACTAGATTTCTCCATTTTGCTACGGCTGATCGGCAAATTGCACTAACTTTAAACCTTTGCTACGGAAGCACAAAGTTTGATCAACATGATCAACAAGTATTACAAATACGAATTAAGTTGTGAAAAAAAAATAAATTCAACTCTTTCTACTCCTTATTTTTAAATTATTTTACAATGTCTAATAAACAAATTAATTCCAAAAATATTAATTCTTCAAATAATAATTTATTACAAAAATTTTCTCAGGTAATTCAAAATTTTAATAAAATAAATATAAAAGAAATTGAGCCTACAATCAAAAATATTAACAAATATACTTTTGACGGAGATTTTAATATTATAATTGACGAATTGGTTGATCTCATTTTTAATGAATTAAATAAAGGTGAAGTCACAAATATAATAAAGCAACAAGTTCTTGATTATATTAATAATCAAATGATAACCTTACAACAAATCCATATTTGGCTTTTAAATAATCAAAACAATTCAAATTCTATTTGTCTACTTGGATATTTTAATTATCATGGAATTGAAACTGAACTTAATGAACTAAAAGCAATAAAATTATATCAAAAAGCTGCAATATTAAAAAATACATTAGCACAATTAAATCTTATTAATGTACATCTTTATGGGCAAGTTTCTAACAAAAATTATAATTTAGCTTTTGAATTATCTAAAAAATTAGCAGAAGAAAAATATGCATGTGGAATGAATAATTTAGGGTTTTGTTATTTAAATGGAATTGGAACTTATTTTAATGGAGAAAAAGCATTTGAATTCTATCAAAAGGCAGCAGAATTAGGAAATTTTAAAGGAATGGTTAACTTAGGTTGTTGCTATTATGAAGGAATTGGAACTAATATTAATGAAGAAAAAGCATTTGAATTATATCAAAAGGCAGTAGATTTAGGAAGCCTAGATGGAATTATTAGCTTGGTTTGGTGTTATAATAAAGGAATTGGAACTGAAGTTAATAAGCAGAAGGTATTTGAATTATATCAAAAAGCAGCAAATTTAGGAAGTGAGATAGCTCAATGTGATCTTGCCTTAATGTATGAAATAGGAGATGGAATTATAAAGGATATAGATCAAGCAATTTATTGGTACAAAAAATCTGCTGCACAAGGAAACCTATTTTCTAAAAATAAATTGAAAATATTTGAAAGTAAATTAAATAATGGAAGTTTATAATCTTAAAATATTCAGTATGACAACAATTAGCAAATAAAAAATTCCTATTAAAGAGGTTGAGTTATCAGATTTGAGTTTCATTAATTCAAATTCTAATTTTGCAAATATAGTGTAAATAAATAAACTCATTGGATTTAACAATAGTTATTTTGTGAAATTGTGACTTTAACATGAAAAGTATAACTTATTGACTTTTACTATAAAGTTGCTTATCTATATCATAGTCTTTTTCATGTGATTTACTTTTTCGTAAGTTACCTTTTGATTGCTATTTAAATATCAATTTAATTAACGTGTTGAGTAATTCATTTTCTAGTACTTTAATAAGAAATGATGGCAATTTGCAATAATTTCAGTAAGATCATACTTCAAAATATTATATTGAACACATGAATTTTTAAATAACTTATACTTGTATAATAAATTTTTTCAAGTAAATACATAAGGTACCAATAATATTTTATATATTTTATTAAATTCTATATAAATATAATTCAAATTGATTTGTTCACCTATAAAATTGGTTAGTGTTTGAATTACTAAAGATTTTTATTAAGACACTAAGATAACTTATTTAATAAATTTCCTTTAATAAATTCTATTTTTAATATAAGAGTTGGAAAATTTTTATTTTTTCCAATATTAATATATTTGTAAGGGGTGTGCCAAAAATCAGCTGATTCGTTCAATTAGAAGACTGAACCCACCCTGGTCACATATTAAATTAATCATTTTGATTGGCTAAAAAATATATATCAATTAACTGATTAAAAAAAATACATAAACTTGCCATGATCGAGTTTGTATATTTTATAATAGATCCTCAAAAAAATAAATCATGCAAAATTTTTTAAAAAATACTAAGTTTTAATAATTATAAACAACCACAAAATAAATAACAAGAATTTGCAACGCGTAGGCATATTACAAATAAGCAATTCTTTATTTGTGACCTCAAGTTAAATTGCAGAAGAATGTACATCTGTTTGGAATGAAGTTAAAATAAAAATGATATTACTTTTATTGAAAATAAAATCTATGAATACTTTAAGACTGTTCGCTCTCATAAAAATTTTTATGTCACGTAATATGACAACTCTAACTCGGCATATTCCTACTTTATCTACTCCAAAGCAACTTATCATATTTAAATAATAACTTACTATAAAGAATTATTAGTTTCATAGTAATTGGAAATATAAAACAATGCATATGAAACCAAAGTACTAAAATAATACAACAGCAGGCTAATAGTAGATAACTTACATTTATAATATGAAATCAAGTTAATAAGATACCGAAATAATCTTTTTCTTTTTTTTTCTACAAATATAATACAATTTATTATATAATTTTGTCAATTCATAATCTGAAAAAATGTACATGTTGCACCTCAAGTATTGACATGAGATGATAACCAACATTCAACACTTTTTTTAAGTTTTTATTCTATACATATTATGAAATTTTACATTTTAAATTTATTTGAAAAAACTCATAATTTATTAATAATTTTGAATGAAGCGTTTTTCTATAAGTTTGGGTCTAACAATCTGATATTTTAGGATTATATATATTTTAATGTGACAAATAAATAATAAGAAATTATTAAAACCAGAAAATGTAATGCTTGATTATACATTAATTTTATGTAACAAGTGATGTGTGTTGAGATACCTGACACATGTCAAATATCTCCTAACACAAACAATACCTAAGGCACAACATGCATAATTGTATTAAAAATCTTCAAAATGATAAAAATTTTTTTATTGGTTAATATCGAATTTGATACTCGCTCCTATTTTTAGTTTGCCTCAGAAAAACTGGAGAGAAATTAGAAAGTATAGTTTCTTTGCCTTGCTAATTTCAACCAAAATTTCAATAAGTTATTGAAATGATTATTTAATTTTTAGCATAAAGAAGGGATTTCCGAAATGCTTGTATTGTATTTGCTTGCTACTCTATCTTATTTCTATTATATTATATGCTTATTTATGTTTTTTGTATATGCTACTTTCTACTCACTGAAAGTTTTTTATGAATTAAAGTTCAGTTTACGCAAAAATGATTTTCTATTATGCAATAATTAATTTTTTACTGGATATATAGTAAACATCTAACCACAGTAGTCAATTGGAGATTTTATTATTAGATTTCTTCGTTTTGCCACGGCTGATCGGTAGAATTGCGACCCGTTACCTATACAATCCGGGTATACTCGGGTATTTATGAGTATCCGGGTCATGGAATAGCAAATGGATAAAAGTGGGTAATACCCGCTTTGTATCCGTTTTATGATAATGCGTATATACCCGGGTCTCCAACCGAAAATTAAATTTTGCCAGAGTTAAGATGATAACTCTACCCAGAATTAAGGTCTATATGGATCTTAGTTTTTGGCCGAATTAAATAATATTAAATATTGCCAAAATTATAATTGTCGGCCAGAATTAAGTGGTGTACTGATGGTCACTACTGGTGACATTCTATGATTTTTTTTTATTTTTAAAGTTTAAACATAACAAAGTTTTATATATTTCAATAAAGAGAAAAAAATTTGATTTTTATCCGGGTAATACTCGGATATTAGGATATTACTCGAGTCATTTCTGATAAAAAATTAAACGGGTATAAACGGGTAATACCCGTTATGGAGTCGGATAATACTTTTTATGATTTAGGTATGATCCGGATCCAAAAATTCTGACGGATTGCAGCTCTACTGATCGGCAATTTGTACTAACTTTAAAAATTTGCTACAGAAGCACAGAGTTTGATCAACAAGTATTACAAATACGAAATTAAGTTGAAAAAAAAAATATAATAAATTCAACTCTTTCCTTATTTAAATTATTTCACAATGTCTAATAAACAAATTAATTCCAAATATATAAATTATTCAAACACTAATAATTTGTTACAAAAATTTTCTCAAGTTATTCAAAATTTTAATAAAATAAATATAAAAGAAATTGAGCCTACAATTAAAAATATAAACAATTATATTTTTGATGGAGATTTTAATATTGTGATTGATGAATTGGTTAATCTCATTTTTAATGAATTAAATAAAGGGGATGATGCAAATGTATCAAAGCAACAAGCTCTTGATTATATTAATAACCAAATGATAACCTTACAACAAATTTATATTTGGCTTTTAAATAATCAAACCAATTCAAATTCTATTTGTCTACTTGGATATTTTCTTTATCATGGAATTGAAACTGAACTTAATAAACAAAAAGCAATTGAATTATATCAAAAAGCTGCAATATTAGAAAATAAATTAGCTCAATTAAATCTTGCCAATGAACATCTTTATGGAAAAGGTGTTAACAAAAATTATAATTTAGCTTTTGAATTATCTAAAAAATTAGCAGAAAAGGAATATGCAAGTGGAATGAATAATTTAGGATTTTGTTATGATACTGGAGCTGGAACTGATTTTGATGAAATAAAAGCATTTGAATTTTATCAAAAAGCAGCAGAATTAGGAAATTTTAAAGGAATGATTAACTTAGGTTGGTGTTATTATGAAGGAATTGGGACTGAAATTAATGAAGAAAAAACATTTGAATTATATCAAAAGGCAGTAGATTCAGGAAGTTTATATGGAATAAGTAACTTAGGTTGGTGTTATAATAGAGGAATTGGAACTGAAGTTAATAAACAGAAGGCATTTGAACTATATCAAAAAGCAGCAAATTTAGAAAATGATATAGCTCAATATTGTCTTGCATTAATGTATGAAATAGGGGATGGAATTGAAAAAGATATAGATCAAGCAATTTATTGGTACAAAAAATCTGCTGCGAAAGGACACCAATCTTCTAAAAATAAATTGAAAAAAATTGTAAGTAAATGAACTTAATAATCTTCTTAAAATATGCAGGTATGATAATCAATTAGTAAATACACATTTCTATTAAGAAAGGGAATGTAAGCTAAATAAAACAAATTTTAGTTATTTTATAAATGCCTTTTAATTTTTATGATTTCCAGTTTGTAAAAGTTAATAATTATGTACATGGTTAATTAATTTTATATTTAAAGTAGCAATCAATAAATGTTTATTGTAGTTAAATTAAACAGATATTGCACTTTAATACAATATTTTGAAGTAAAATTTAAATATAGTGTGAATAGTTAATTAAAAAATGGCAACAAATATTGAAAACATTAAATAAGTAAAATCTTCAGTTATGAGTTTACAATATTGACTAACACAACATATTTTATGTTAAATATCTATGCTATTAGGGCAGTGACAGATATTAGGTAATATTTTAGGGGGTGGGGGGTCAACCAAAATCTTACGTGACACACAAATAAGCATTCTTATTGGTTAAAATTAATAATATATATATATATATAAATATTATTGGTTAAAAAAATCTTACCTGGGGGGTAAGACCTTCTAATAAAGTGATATTAGGTAATATCTGCCACTGCCCTTACTGTAAATTTGTAATATTTTATTACTAAATATAAATAAATATAGTCATAATAATTCAAATATTATTCACTTATAAGATTGCTTTAGTATGTGCTTAAGCTTCATATTCCTAAACATTTTAGCAATTCTAAAGTATAAGTCACAAGATAACTTATTTAGTAAAATATTCACTTAATTGTTTTAAACGAGATACAAGACTTAAAAGAGTAAGATATCTCATTATTAAAAAGATAAGGAAGGTTTGATTGATATGTGAAAACTTAATTTGAGTTACTTTCATTTATAATTAGTTTCGTCGTGAGTATGCTTTATACATATATACATAATGTTACTGGGGTAATAGCAATTATGTATGGTTTGTTTTACATATACACTATATGGCTTGTATGGTTTTATACAGCATTGTTTTGAACACAAATTCATACATAATTCACTAGTAGTATACAAGGAGATTTAATTTTATTGGTTAGTACTGACATCTCATCAATAACTTATCAATCTGAATATGTATATTAATTCATGATTCATGCACCAATCGGAGCAATAATTGAAATTTTTTTTTACTTGTCCCTTTTGGTAATACAATACGAATCATCAATAATCCAGTTCAATTTCATAAACATTCTGACTTGACAGTATCAACTTGAAAATAAATGTTTAAGTATGTTTAGAATATATTATTAGGGGGTGGGTTATATTCTTAAAGAAATTTTTAAACTTTAAAATGAAAAAAATTAAATTTTAGGAATTTTATTTAATTTTTAACAATTTTTGCAGGGTTTGAAGCCATTAGCTTTAAATTGAGCAGTATTGTGTTTTTGGTATTACTTTTTTTTGAATAATATATTACTTTTCGTTCAAAAAAATATTTATGTGTAAATTTTGTGACCTTAGCTAGTATTTTTATTAAGTGAAAAATCGTGGGGTGATTTTGCTAAAATTTAGGCTAGTTGACAACTTTTAAAGATTTTCTTCGAAACATTAAGCTTTATAAAGGTTATTTTAAATATTTGAATACGATAGAGTAAATGACAAAGCTTTTCCAAAAAAAAAAAGTTTCAATCAATTTGATCAAAAATTGATACATTTATTACTGATTAAATTTTAGCTCGCCAAAATTGATTTCACTAATTTCACCCCATAGTTCCTATTGGACGGTGACATATAAGGGGTGAC
>JADRCO010003280.1:0-10528 GCA_021464525.1 Rhizophagus sp. LPA8_4_AMF
TTTGATATATCAAACATATCAAACATTTCGAACATTGATCTTCCCATTATGAGACGTTGATCATCTAACGGTAATACTAATCGTCCCGGTAATTACCATTGATCAACGGTTATATCACATGATTTCCGTCACATAATTTTTTTATCGTAACAATATCATTATATAATCAAATTCTGCTTGTATAAGTCGTGCAGAATCTTCCTTTTTAATAGTCAATGGAGGTCCCAATGAAATCTGTTTTACGGTTGGATATTCTGACGCTGGTGTATAATTTCCTGATGTTAACATTATTACCTATATAAAAAGTATAAATATAGTGAGATAAAGTACGAGTTTAAAGATTATATATTTTTATTACTCACATTGTGCCCTCTTTCAATTAATACAGCAGCAACATCTAACATTGGTTTAAGATGACTTCTCCCACCAGTATAAGAGCCCACCAAAATATTTTTAGGTGAGAGATTTATATCAAAATTTGTAGGAATATAATCTCGTGCCGCTGTAATAGCATCGACACGAAAGACACGAAAGATTAGACTTAATAAGAATAACGATAATAAGAAAATAAAATTTTTTTTATTCATTTTTGAATTAACTTGATTGATAGATTGATATGATACACCAAAGTCTCTCTATTTATAATTGCGTGTTATTAAGACCGAATAATCGTACACAGTTATTACATAATTTCTCATTGGAAGGTACGGTTGAATAATTATTCCATTTATTCTTCTTTTTCTTTACGACACAAAATGATCAATATCTAAATATGGCTCATTTATGAAACTAAAAGAGGTGATTTTCACTTGGTTGTTTATAGTGAGAGGGTTTTTCTTTCCTTTTTTGTATAAATGTTAATCTACAATTTTTTTAGAACATTTGATAGATATATCATATATCTGATATGTTATTAATTTTTATTTGAAAATAAACTAGAAAATTGCATGAAAATACATTCATTATTATGTTGGAACATATAAGTGTAGCTCGTATTCGTATTTCGTAATTTTCGTATTGAACGAGTAATTAAAGATCTACGAAATAATTGATAGGATAAAAAAACTTAAATACTTGACTATAAGTCTATTTAGCAAGTCGTTTTTAATTATTAAAATCGCAAAATATTATTCAAAATATGAAAATGAAATTAATAGTGAAATAAAAAATTTATGTGGCGGACTCTACTAAACTAGTTTAAATTCTAAGAATTTATTTATAGATAGTATATGTATAATTAGCATAAATTAAAAGCCAGTGAATCGACTCCAGCCATCTTGATTGATTCTTGATCGATAAAGTGATTCGTTTAAATGACTTAATCGAACAATTTAATCAATTTATTTTTATAAAATTGTTAAAATAATAATAATAATAGAAAAATAGCACTTTTAACATTATTATTGATCGATTATACAGTATGTTGATCGATGAAATTGCTCGAGTACACAATCGAATTTATTCGATAAGGTTATCGTTGGTCAATAAGATAGAGTTTGAAAACGATAATCAAATACCCATTATGAGCGACACACTATTACGAGTAATGATGACTGTGATGTACTATGTACTTTAAAAAATTCCAAACATGATCGTCAAGTTCAATCTTAACGTAACTATATTAAAACTAAATAATATCGATATGACATCACTATCGTTATAATTACATATTCGTTCAATCTTGTTTTGATATTGAAAACAAGGTCGTAAGATGGTCTTAATGATCATATTATATATTAGGGTTAAAGTATAATTCCAATATCATTTAATTTCACAATTGTGTGCTGATATATTTAGATGACATAGCTTAAATTATAAGGTTTCTGTAAATATATACTTTCTAAGTTGTTTTACATAACCATAACTTATTATAAATTTTCTGGCCCGGAATTAACACCTGTTGTGTAATTTTATTATATTATTTAAAAATAAAATTTTTGCGTAATGTATTAATTCCGATCAATTTTAATGACGGTATGAAATAAGTTTTTCAAAGTAAATTGAAAAAAAAAAATGTATTAACTAGTTAATTGACATAATGGGTTAAGGTTTTTTAAACCCCATAGCCGACTCTGATTAACGAGTCAATTCCCTATTATGATACTATTATGATATATTTGTTTTAGCCTGATATTTTATAAAAATTATACATTAATTGGTTGTTATTTATTTTATTTTATAAAACGTGAAAGTGAGTCGATCTTTATTTTCATAAAAGTTAAAACATTTCCATAATTAGAAATTTCTTAGGTCATTATAGGATTTGACTGCCCTTTAAAGGGTATCCGGACTTTTCACCGAAGGGATATTTCGCCGAAAGGACATTTCGCCGAAATACCATTTCACCGAATTCCATTTCGCCGAAGCCATTTTATCGAATGGACATTTCACTCAATGGACATTTTGTCGAATGGATATTTCGCCGAAAATTATTTATTCCATATGGTTATTTTATTGTTTTTATACTAAATACATAAAGAAATCTTTCTTGAATTAGCAGATTTTTATCAAATTTATCACATTGTTTATAATACATTAATCTTTTTTTTTTACTTACTATTTCGTGAATAAATGTTTTCAGGAAAATAAAGTTATTTATTTATTTCTTAACATTCAAGTAACTGATATTAATTATTAAAGTGATAATGTCCTAAAAAAAAAAATTCTAAAAATAATTTAATTTTTATTTTCATTGCGCGATGAATATTTTTTATAAAATGTTAATCGTTACCATCATTTTCGACGAAATGTCCATTTGGCGAAATAGAATTCGGTGAAATGGAATTTGTTGAAATGGACGATTCAGTGAAATGGGTTCGATATAATGCATTTTCGGCGAAACGTCCCTTCGGTGAAATATCCCTTCGGCGAAATGGCTTTGGCGAAATGGATTTCGACGAAATGTACCGTAACCCATAAAGGACATCACACTATGCTCCATCCATAATAATTACGTTTAACACCAACAACCGACCGGTCCTATTGCAGGTCTGCAGCGTCCACCACACACGATTAGGGTAAAGGGAGTAATTGATAAGAATTTATTAAGACAGCTGCGTCTCATAAACATGATATTCGTGCTGTGTATTGGTAAAATAGTAAAATTCTTGATTGAAACCACCAAAAATTAATACGGAAAAAGAAATTACCGTATTAATGAGGTTGTATAATTTTATGTCAGATATACTGTAAAAGGTAAAATTATATATTATGTAGGCAATTATGTAATTTTATTTTTTGTTTACATCATACTTCTTATTTTTATGATAACATTTAATTAGGAAGGGAATACCAACTTATATAGTACATAATCATCATAATCTACTTCCTAATTATATACACTATATGAGTAAAGAATGAATTCCATTATAGAGAGATCTACAAAATATGACTTTTTTTTTTTTTTTTTTTTTTTTTTAATTTAGTAACGTGTTTATTAATAAAACCTCTATAAAGAGTACAAAAATTAGTTAAACACATAGAGTGAAAATAAATGAATTACAAATAAAATCCCTCTATAACTAAACCATCTATTCTATAATCAATATTAAGAACTATTCTAAAAATAAACTAAACTAATTTTGGTTTTCTGTGCCATATTTTATTAATTGAATGTCCGTCTATAATATCCTGCGTCAAAAGATCCATTGTTACTAAACTAATATTTTTACTTAATATTTTTGCATTACTTTTACTATTTTTATCATTTTTTTGTTTTTTATTTTTATTTTTATCATTCGTTTCATCATTCTCACCTTTCCCCAATGATCTTTTCAATTTGTTGTCGATTCCATTTGCTTTTTCTATCTGAATAACTTCCTCGCATCTTGGAATCCAAATTTGCAAACGAAGTTCCATGTAGCAAAATTCCCATAAACGTTTGATCACCTTTTGTTCTTCTTTCTTCTTCGAGATTGAATTGTATTTATTATTGTATATTCCTCTCAAAAGTTCCCATTCTCTGGTGTATCCTTGCAAAATCAAAGAGTCTTGTGTCATTATATCAATAAATGTACTATTCAAATGTCGCATCAAATTCCAATCCTCTAAGCTCTCTGCCTGCTTTAAGGATTCCTCATATTTAACCATCGCTCCTAATATGATTTCTCTGATTGTACATTCATTCCTTGGACAAATCCAAATATGTTCCCACGTTTCCTCTTCTACTTCGCATCTTGGACAAAAATCGCTCATGATACCTAATACCTTTCGTTGGAAAAGAACATTATACGTTGGTAATTCTTTAAGAAAATTTTTAATCTTATATGAACGTTCATAGGTATCTTCAATACTATTTTCTCTGAAAGTATATTTATTACGATTGCTAATAAATTCTAAAGATGTAGTCCAATCAAAATCTTCCTTCCAGTTGCCTATAAATAGATCTTCTATCTTATTACTATTCAATATTTCATTTTTCCATTTTGCTTCAGTTACTTTTTTTCGCCATCCTCTCAAATTCCCCATTATCAAATTGTGTTTCCAATATAAATTGAATTCATCTACTAATAATCCATTTTCAACGAAGTTCATCCTTGGTAACTGGTGTAAATTATTATTAAAATTCTTCTCAATTAAACTAATTGTTACTTGATTATATTCCTCTATCTCTAAATTTCTATCCTTCTCTTCCTTAACTATCGTTACACATTCTTTTTTTAAAATATGTTCAATCATTAATAATTCTAATAAATATTCATTATCTAAACGGCGTCGAAAACTTAAATTCAATAAAAAATCCATTAAAAGTTTATAAACGTTGTGATTAATATTTAAAATCAAATCACAAAGATTACTAATCAGGGTTAATCCTATTATTATCGATCGTAACATAACCTTATATTCATTGTCCAAACTTGTTTCATATACCACCCTGATTCTAACTTCATCTTTATCCTCAAAATTTTGATTTCGTATCGACCAAATCACTAAATAACTAATGGATTTCACGCCAGTATCCAGAATTTTCACACTCATTTTTTTAACATGTATCGATAAAATTTCTCTCACTTTAAATTCTGTAACTCTTTCCTTCACGCTTTGTTTAAATATATTCATAGTCGCTGTATCAGTTGCTAAAAATTGATCTAATAAGTCAATTTTATCATTATATTCTTCAACTGCAACTTCTTCTTTCAATATAAATCGATGACGTTCATTTTTTTTCCGGGTATCCTTTAAAGTTTCATATGGTTTAATAAAATTACCTTCGGTACGTCGTTTATCAATTCGACTAAACTGATTTTCTAAATAAATTAAACAAAGCTGATTCTCTTCTAAAACCAAAGAATTTTTACTTTTCTTCGACTGATTTTTTTCACAACCTGTACATTTCATTAATTCTGGTGAATCTTCTTCTCCTGCCGTTGTATTATAAATCATATGGTAACCTAATCTATTATAATTCTTACTATTAGATTTTTTCTTGTCGATCCCAAATATGGGTCGTCCCTCATTATCATTCCACGTTACTATACTATCTTTAGCTATCTTTTGATCTTCATCATATAATTTCATACTAATATTTCTATCTACCTGACATCTATTACTATATTTTCTCTTTAATGTTCTCGATGTTCCGTCTAACATTACTTCGTCACATATTAACTTGAACCAATGTGGTTTCCTACCTTTCGAGCTGATATTATTGGCTACGCAAAAATGTTTCCATTTCATCATCTTATCATTATCTTGTTCCAGTAGTTGTTCTAAAAACACCACTCCTTTAGTTATCCTTGATGAAGCGCTTTTCAATATCACTGACTCTGGTAGGATTTCCGTTATGTCCATATTTCCTCCTTTAACACGATGATCTGTGATGTGATCTCTTATTTCATGATTACATATACTCACATTTTCTGCTTTTAATAATCTTAGAGCGTCTCGTATCCAACAATTTTTCCCTCCATATATTTTCGTAGATAGCTCACCTATACATAATGAGTTGCCAATCCTATTTTGCTCTTGAAATAACTTTATTCTAAAAATTAATTTTAATTTCTCATTACCGTTCGCTTGATATATAATGTTTTTGCTCAAATTTTCTACTTGTAAATCATAAATGTGTTTGAGCCCCATGAGATTTTTATCATATAGAATATAATTAGGTGTTGTTCTAACTAAAGAGGCTCTATGTTTAATTAAAACGTTGATTCGATTCATTAACTTATTGCATTCATCTTTACTTAATACTATCGTCTGTAATTGATATTCAACCCTAGGGATGATAACCATATTCCAAGTTGCAATAATTTGTTTTTCGTTCAATTTTTTCCAAGTAAATATCTGACAAGCGCTATTAATTATATTACTAATTTTCTTCTTAAAATTCGAACGTTTATTATCATGTCTAAAAAAAATTCCTAAATATCTATTTCCTTCTTCATTATTCATTTTCTTAATCTCTTCTCCTTCAATCACTAAATTTTCTACTTCTGAGTTAATCTTAATCAATTCATATTTCCCTATATTCGCTTTAATGTCATTAATCTGAAAAAATTCGTGACATATCTCAATTAATTGCATCAAACCTTCTTTATTCTTCGCAATTAACGTGGTATCATTCATAAAAGCTGTCGCATTGACCGTTATCTCTAATTTCTCTTCATCTTTACTGATCACATCTAGCGATCTTTGTACTGATATCTTATATCCTGTCTGATTTTTTAACTCGTTTAAACGTGTTAAAAGAGCATCATAAAAAATTCTCCATAATAAAGGTGACCATACTTCCCCTTGATCAATTCCATCTTCCACGTAATATTCTTCTATTGTAGTCTTATTAACAATCACTCGATTAAAACGATGTAAATTAATGTCCATGATCAAATTGATGATCTTTCTTGGTATACGAATCCTTTCTAAACTTTTTTCTAACATGATCATGCTAACTGAGTCGAATGCTTTTGATATATCCATAAGAAGAATCCATGCTTCTTTATCGTATTTATTAGCGTCTTCAATAACACCCTGAACTATCTTAATAGGTTCAAAAGTGCTTTCATTTTTCAGAGCCGCATAATTTGTGTCCATCAAAACTTTCGATCTGGTCAAAATATTACTGAGTCGTTTCGTAATAATTTTAAGAAATAATTTACGTCCTGTTTCAATTAATGTAATTGGTCTGGTCAAATTTAGATCTTGATTCCAATCTGATCTAATTGTCTTATTTATTGGGAAAATCAATCCTTGTTTCCATTCTTCGATTACCCTTTCTTCTGCAATAAATTGATTCATCATTCCTAATAAAAGCTTACGTGTTAAGTTCCCGCTGCTCTTCCAAAAATCATAGGGTATACCACTCAAACCTGGTGCTTTATTATTTTTCCCGTTACTAATACATTGATTTAATTCTTCTAACGTAATTGTGTCCATAAGTGTGTCATAAATATCTTCCTTGATATCTACTAATGGCGAATATATACGTCTCCAATGCTCATCGTATTCAATCATATCCTGATCTATCTCTCTCGATCTCGTCCAATTACTATAATGATTATACGTAATCTCTTTGATCTTTTCCGGATCTTTTTCAATCGTAAATTTACCATTTTCATTTATGATCAAACTCGATAGATCTATCTTTTTTCTATACTTGCCCAGTATCTTGTTCAACATTCTTCCTATATCGTCTTCCATATTAATTTCTCTGTTCCTTATATTGATCTTTATATTCAAGTCGTTGATCTCTTCCCATAACGTTTGTAATTTACTAGTCATCTCCGCCATTCTTCCCTTAATCATTTGACGTCCTTCATGATTTCTTAATTTCTCGATATCTAAAAATAAATCCGTTAGATCTTCTAGTTTATTATATGTCTCGATGCACTTTAGAATCTTGTATGCATAGCTTTTCCCCATATCCGTAGTCCCCCAAGTATCAATGTATAAGTCTTTGTTGAATTGTTGAAATGATATCCGTGTCGTTGTATCACATTGTACCTTCTGTGTCTTAAATTTCTTCCATTTCAAATTTATAACTTTCCTCAGCAGCTGATTCATTCTCCCTAATTGTTTAAATAAATATTCCAAAGTTCGATATTGCTCTAGTTTATGGCGTAACAGCCATTGATCCGTCAATATGCTCTGAGGGTCTATTTTTCTTTCCTCCTCCTGCTTCTGCGTTAAAGTTCTAATTATTTCCTCCAAATTTCGTTCAAAACTTCTGGACATTTCTTGCCAAATTTTCTGTGGGTTCAAATCTTGTGTCGACATGTTCATCAGATCATCTTCCACGGTAGTAGCCAGGACTTCCCAGTCTGCGTTCTTTAAAGTAATCTTTTTCGTAGATCTCATCATGCTATCTATGAGTGATTCTCTATTTGATTGTATCGTTTCTATTGTACTAATTTTAATCGTTAGGGCCTTATGATCTGTATTGAAATCTGTAACTTCCATCACTTCGTGACCTACTATGTTCTTCAAGGTGTCCTCATCTGTGAAAATGTAATCTATTCTTGAAGATAAAATTCCGCTCTTCCAAGTTTCAATTACCTCATTCCCAGCGATGACCTCATGAATATCATGTAAGCCTAGATGGTATAAAGTTTTAATGAGTGGTTTATGTTTTGAAGTTTTATGTGCCGATTCGTTCAGGTCTCCTAAAATAATTGTCGTGTAAGCCTGCGCTATCGCATCTTTAATCCATATTGCTAAAAATTTATCTATTTTCTCAGTCATATCCTTAGCTTGACATGGATTGTAAATTCCTATAATTCTAATATTTCTTTGTTTACAAAATAAAATATCCATCTTAATCACATGACCATCAATCATTTCTATCTTATGTTTCCTATCTTTAATTGCTGAATTGATTAGAATAATTATCCCGTTTTTCCTATTAGTCTCATTGTAGTTACTGGAAAGACACTCGTATGCTGTCCATCCTCTGAAGATATGTTCTCCTTTTTGTTTGGTAAGTTTAGTTTCTGTCAGTACCGCTATATCCCAATGTTCGTTTTCTATATATCTTCTCACTTTTTCTTGCTTACTAATTTCGTTAATTCCCTGTACATTAATGCAACCTATCTTTAAATTATTTTTATTTTTATTTTTGTTTTTGAGTTTTCCTCTGTTTTTATTATTATTATCTTTTGTTCTTATATGATTTCGTTTGTTTTCTCCATTTTCTTCACTTATAAGATTAAAATTGTGGTATTCCTCCGTTTGTTGATCTAAATTTGTAGTTAAATCCCTTTACCCAAATAGGGGAACTGATCTTCGATGCTTCTCTGTGGTTCCTCTGACATATCGTCCTTTATAGGAAGCATTGGTGTTAAAATTGAGAGGTTAGTATCTGGAGCGGTAGCCCCTATTTCTATCGGAACCTCCATCGTTGTAGTGGTTTCTGTTATTTCCGTTTCCATCCTCGTACTCGTAGTGGTTATTTCTGTTGTGTCGGTTGGTTCATCTGGGTGTACGGTAGTCCGTTTGGTAATTACGTGGTTCCTGTCCTCCATAATAGTTAGGATTTCCTCGTCTATTGCCGTGTCGGTAATATTCGTTTCCTCTATTCGCTGAATAAGGTGGTCTATTTCCGTAATTGACATTACCTTCTCTATCATGTCTATCTTGTGCTTGATTATCTTGTCTGTATCTATTATTATGGTGTCCTTGACGGTATCCATAGTATTTATCCTCTCGTGGATCTTGTCTCCTATTTGAAATTCTTGATCTATCTTGATCATGTCTGTCTCTCTTTTCCTTATGATAACATTGCTCTGTTGTGTGATTGTTACGATTGCATATTCTACAGTTCTCTTGATAATGACTGTTTGGTCTTCGCGTTCGGTAATGTGTTCTTTGATTCGTATTAGATACGCGCGTCGACTGACGCGCGTCAGATCGAAAAAACCAAGTAAAGTGTTGTCCCTCAATTATGATTTTCTGATTGACTGTCTCACAACGATCATGATCGTTATTAAAAAGTATGATCATTCTATATTCGTTCCTGTTGTTTCTGTCATTTACTCGATACCAATACCTGGCTCGAGTGTTTTGTAAACTCGTTGTGAATTTCGATTCATCTATAGTGATTGGGATATTTGCAATCGTTGCTGTAATGTTACCTCTAGATGCTATTTCCTGTGTATTTAGGTTCATCGGTGCAATATTAATGATCTCGTTTCCTACGATAAGTCCCCATGTGTCTAACAATTTTTCCAAGTTGCACGTGATTATAACCTCCAGTTTCAAACTGATTTTCCCGTTATATTCCGATCTATTCGTGATGTTAAGTATCTTACCGAAATTATCTGCGATACTGTTCATTACCTCATTTTCGTCCATATGTTTACTAATATTGCTCACCCTCAAAAGGACGCATTTGTCATACGCGTCTAACCATGCCAAATTTTGTGCTTTGGTTGTTACATTCTTGTATGCGAATACTCTACAAAATTGGTCACGTTCTTCTGCTGTAAAAAAGCCCATATACGCGTATTGGTTTCCATTCTGTGTACATTTCCCTAATTGGGGGTCGGCTAAAGCGGAGTAGTCACGTGACTTCGTAAAAATAATTTTTTCCAAG